>JANHFO010008594.1:109458-126928 GCA_032468095.1 Pareas carinatus | reverse complement strand
ACTGTTGACTCTGAGTTTGGACTGTACTTTGCTGTTCTGAGTATAAAGGCTTATATACTTCACTGCAGTCTGTGCTTATGTTACACTGCTACCTTTCTAGTACAGACACTTTCATTCTGTGCACCATCCTTGCTACCAAGGAACCTGCTTGTGGCCAACACTGGTTATAAGTCAGGGGTGCCCTGACACCCCCTCGCCCCGCCTGCAGACTACACGAGCTTTTCCGCAGCCTTCCAGCAACCTACCTCAGCTTCTACAGCCCACTGTGAGCTATGCTCCCCTCCAACCTAGCCCCTCTTTGCCACAGACTCCACACCACATTTGAGCCACCGGCCTTACACCAGACACGGGAGGGAGGAACTGCTCCCATTGGACTGCTGGGCAGAGGGGCGGGTGATGTCAGAAATGTCCTCAGATGCACGTGGAGAGGGGGAGGGGAGCTCCATGTTCCATTGGCTTTCTAGTAAAGAAATCTGTGCAGGGGCGATGGTGCACATGCTCACAGAAAGAGCTCTGAGTGCCGCCTCTGGCACTCATGCAATAGGTTTGTCACTACTGGTCTAAGGGATATTTCAGATAATATCATCTGCTGAACCAACTCTGTAGCTATGCTAGTGCACAATTTCATAATTTCCAGTCACAATGGAATCAGGTTTAAAAAAGGCCACTATAAACCAAGAGATGCACATTTATGTTTTGTTATTTCTTAAGAGTCTTGACAATAAAACGCAGAAAGGAAATAAATACAAAAATGTGTCTGAAAGCTTTGCAGTTCCAGAACTGTGCAATTCTATCAAAAAGGTGGTAAAGCATGGAGAAAATGAAATCAAGAATTTGTTGTTATGCTTCACTACTCTTGTGCTTTCTTTCTCAAAAATTTGGACTAAAGCTCTCACAGAAAAGAAACAAGAACTACTTTCCTTCTTTCTTTAAACTCTTTTTTCTAACCAGGCAGCTTCATATAGCTTTGTTTCCCAACCTTTTTGTCTCTAATTACTCTGCACCCAGAGTTGAACACTGTCTTACTAAATAGATATCGAAGCATTAGGTTAAGTGGATACATAGAATGTTAAGCCAATACATGTTCATTGCCACTTTTCCAGTGACAATTAATTGCTTCTGTTCCTCAATGGTTTAGATTATTGCAAATAAACCAGCAGGCTATTCACATCTCATTAGAAACTTCCCACACCTAAATATCTGCAGTATCTTGATTACAGACTTATCTATCTTTCCAGCCCCACATATTAAATATTGGAATCACTTTTTCCCATCCATATAAAAGGAACATTTAAAAATATTGTCAGAGCTTATACTATCGTACACAATCATGAAAAGAAGGACTAGGAGTAACCATTAGCAATGTTCTAATACTTAAGGGGGTTCACACAAAAGAAGGGATCCATCTGTTCTTCAAAGCGCTTTAGGGCAGGACAAGAAGCAATGGATAGAAATTAATCAGGGAGAGAACCAACCTAGAACTCAAGGTGTTGGTGACCACCTTTAAAGCGCTCCATGGCATAGGGCCCAGTTACTTGCAGGACCGCATTCTAACCATCGATACCTCCAGCCGACCCACACGTTCCCACAGAGTGGGCCTCCTCAGGGTGCCGCCGGTAAAAGAATGTCAGCTGGCGACTCCCAGGGGGAGAGCCTTCTTTGTAGCGGCACCCACCCTCTGGAATGATCTCCCCCTTGCTATACGAACAATTCCTGACCTTCGGACCTTCCGCCACACCCTGAAGACTCACCAGTTCCAAGAGGCCGGAAGGTCATAGCCGTGCCCTGGTTCTCCTGTGCTTTTAGAGTGGTTTTAAATGTATTTTATTTAGTTTTATCATAATGGACATCATTTTATCATTCCCCTATTTTAATCAGGCCATATGTTTATTTATTTATTTTTATTTATTGTTTCAATTTATATACCGCCCTTTTAATTGTACAGCCAATTAAAACCACAGCAATATCACATTAAAAACAATTTAAAATTAATTAAATCCAAATTCGGTTGAAGATATTTAAAAACTCTAAAATTTAAAATCCCAGTGACTCTCACAAACCCCCACTCCCACCCTAGGAACCAACCCAACTAAAAACAACAAACCCTGGGGGTCAAGCCAGCCCTGCCTAAATAAAAAGATAGGTCCCAGAGGGAGCTCGTTTCATAGGGTTGATGCTGCCACAGAAAAGGCTTTACCCCTGGGGGTCGCCAGCCGGCATTGTCTGGCTGAAAGCACCCGGACGAGACCCATCCTGTGGGAGCACAGTGGTCTGCGGGAGGGAATAGTCGGCAGCAGGTGCTCCTGCAGATACCCGGGCCCTATGCCATGGAGCGCTTTGAAGAGTGTAATTAGCACCTTGAAACGCACCCGGAAGGTCACAGGAAGCCAGTGCAGCTCGCGCAGGAGGGGGGTCACATGTGAATATCCCCGGATCCCCATAATCCCCCGCGCGGCTGCATTCTGGACTAACTGCAGCCTCCGGATGCGGTTCAAGGGGAGCCCCATGTAGAGAACATTGCAATAATCTAGCCGGGAGACGATGAGCACCTGAGTGACTGTGCGAAGGGTGTCCTGATCCAGAAAGGGGCGCAATTGGTGCACCAGGCGAACCTGGTAAAAAGCCCCCCTGGCCACGGCCGTCAAGTGATCTTCTAACGACAGCCACGAATCCAGGAGGACTCCCAAGTTGCGCACCCTCTCCGTGGGGGCCAGTGATTCGCCCCCGATAGCCAGAGATGGAATTAACTGGCTATATCGGGGCGCCGGAAGCCACAGTCACTCAGTCTTGCCGGAGTTGAGTCTGAGCCTGTCCCTCCTCATCCAGACCCGCACAGCTTCCAGGCACTGGGACATTACTTCCATGGCATCATTGGGGTGGCCTGGGGTGGAAATGTACAGCTGGGTATCATCAGCTTACAGATGGTACTCCACCCCAAAGCCACGGATGATCTCACCCAGTGGCTTTACATAAATGTTGAACAGGAGGGGAGAGAGGACCGACCCTTGTGGCACCCCACACATCAGGGGCCTCAGGGTCGACCTCTGGCCTCCTGTCAACACCGTCTGCAACCGGTCGGAGAGGAAGGAGGAGAACCACCATTCTAGGTACTGATTGCAGCACACATTCCTTTGACAATTCAGAGTGAAATAGGAGAAATATGCTTTGCTAGTAAAAATAAGGCATTTGAAATTAGAATAGAATAGAATAGCTTCAAGGGACCATGGAGGTCTTCCAATCAAACTGCCTGCTCAAGCAGGATACCATTTTAGACAAGTGGCTGTCCAATGTCTTTTTAAAAGCCTCCAGTGATGGAGTCCCCACAACTTTTGAAGGCACGCTGTTCCACTGCTTAATTGTTCTCACTGTCATGAAAATTCTCCTTAGTTCTAGTTTGCTTCTTTCCTTTATTTTCCTTCCATTGCTTCTTGTCCTGCCTTCAGGTGTTTGGAGAATAGGTTGACCCCCATCTTCTTTGTGGTAGCCGCTTAGATATTGGAAGACTGCTACCATGTCACCCCTAATCCTTCTTTTCATTAGACTAGCCATACACAGTTCCAGCAACCAGTTCTGTAATCATTGTTCCTCTTCTTCTGCAGTCTTTCTAGATTCTCAACATCTTATGTTATGTTATAAACAGGTCAGATTTTTAAACCTTCTGCACTAACATCATCTTAACTTCCAAATCTAAGTTGATTTTTCATTGAGAGACAGGTACGTTTTATTCTTATTGTTCAGGATCAAATCTTTTTAAATGCTTTAAAAAACAATATTTTTGTCTACTTGTTCTACATTATGGAGGCAGATAGCAGTCAATTTAGTCTACCACCCTATCTATTCCTATGACTTTGAAATGAAAATAAAAATGCTCATTATGGCCAGAGCAATTTTATTGTATCAAAATAAAAACATTCATGCATTTTAAATTTCATTGGAACATTGCTTAAAATCTTCAAACTGAATGTTTGAAGTTTAGCTGTTTTGTTTTTAGCTCCGAATAAGGCAGTTTTTTTAAAAAAAGTTGGATGATTATGGAATAGGTAGAATGTGTAGAAGATGTAAGGCATATACTGTATGTGCATATCTGTGTATTTCTTTGAACAGAGGTGAATGCTGTAGATTGTTTTACGGACAATATAGAGTGTGGAGTTTGAACTAGAATCCGTGGAAACAGGTCACACTATAAGTAAAATAAGGTAGATCTGGGCAGATAATTTGGTAGAGTAAATTGAGTCATGGATATTTCTGAGCAAATACTTCTTTGTTCCTTAGTCCATTTGTAGTTACTGAACTGCTTTACAGCCAGAACTTCCTACCAGTCTATTGCTGGAGTTAATACAAGATCCATTCACAATAAGACTGATTTTATACGTAATTTGAAACTGATAAAACTGGGTAGCTGAGTAGGTTTAATTCAGCTTTGCACATACCCAGGTAGCATTTGTATTTTTTTATAGAAGAAATGCAGTATAGGAATAAATAGCACTTTTTAAAGATGAAATTTGCATAAAACTGTTCCTTCAATTTCTATAATCTAATTTCTTAATATAAATTGTCTGGGCTTATGTGTCCTGAAAGAGGAGTGAAAATAGTAAAAGATATGTGCCTTTAAAGAAAAGGGGGTGAAATCACAGAGTAGTTTTAAAGATCTGAGCGCTATTCTTGATATAAATCCACCATCATGGTGAAATTGATTTCAGTTAAATATTAGGAAAGGCTAATCAATATTCAGATAAGCTTGAGCTTGTCCCATGACACACATAATGGAGTAAGGTGTATCATTAAACAATTGAGGGCAAAACCAAGGAAAAATAGTTAAAATAAATTTTAACATAATCACTGTCAAGTCTAGAAAGTAAGTTCATAAACAGCTAATCTTTGTCAGAGTCGTTCAAAGATTAAAGTTTCCAAGGGTTTTACAAGGTTTCGGGTTCAGGAACAGTAAAACTACTATAAAATTCCCATAGCATTTGAAGCATAATATTGAAAATCTCTTGCCTTTAATTAGTGGTGTTTATCTAAAATGGTAAGCAACTTGTCCCAACAATAATTCTTTATGTTGCCACTTCAAAATAACAAATATTGAAGTAGTAATAAGGACATTATTATTTCAATGAATGCTAAAATATGGGAAGTCACAGAAATGGTAATGTGTATGAGTTTACAAACTTTGAATTACCATCAAATATTACAATTTCTAATAGGCATGATCTTTCCAAAGATCTTGATGTCACAAATTCAGGAATTTGCTCTTGAGAAATGTAATATTTTTTTGTTTGTTAGACTGACACAAACAATTCATATAAAATTTTTCTTTGACCTGAATTGCATTTCTTGATAAAGAATATATAAAATTGTGTCCTGAATGATTTATTACTGAAGAAATAAGAAATAAGGAAAAAAGCTTGATATCTCTTTTAAGTAGATAGTAAAAGTCTGAAGAGTAGATAGCAAAAGTATGAAGATATATGGTCTATTATTTGTTAACTCCCTCACACTTCTATTCAAATTGCTGATACGGGACTCAAATAATTAAAAAGTTCTAGAGGATTGAGATATATTACCCTGATTCCTAAATTAACCAATTACACCTTTTTATTCTAATTGTTTATAAAATTCATTTGATGAAATCCAGAGCCCTGCTGAAGTAAATAGGTATTTCTACATGAAATGTTTGCAATATTTTAAATCCAAAAACTGCAATTATTCACATCAAATTCAATCAAAACAGAATCAATAGAAGTAACATTTTTCATTATATAATTAAGTCACAGTATTTGCAATACAATTACAGCTAGGTTTTCCTCATTTTGCTTGTACCAGCTGTCTACCTTTAAAGACTGAATATTATTCAGTAAAATGAACTATTTGGGATTATGAATTTATTTTCAAGTAGGCCTTCCCACACACACCCATTTGACCTCTATACATAAGTTGCTTTTTAAAATCAGTTTAGCATTTTTACATCTTCTCTGTCCCTTGGGTCAAAGTGCACAGATTCTTATAAGCTTGGCTGTCTTTCTATGTTGGTTTCAGAGCCCAGACTTAGCGAATCAGAGACAATAGAAGACAGTTCTATAAAGATCTAAACGTTAGTTCTTAGGCCCAAGAACTAGACCCTAATCATTGGCTAAATGAGCTGCTAAAAGGAAGAAGATATATTCTGGAAGAAGATATATTCTGCTTTGCTGAAATATTTAAGTTGTAACCATTCTAGGATCATTGATGGATAATAGTTTAGATTTTTTATCTTTAAAGACCTTTAAATCAATCAATCATAATAGAGCTGGAAGGGACCCTGGAGGTCTTCTAGTCCTACCCCCTGCACAAGCAGGAGACCCTATACCATTGCAGACAGGTGACTGTCCAGCCTTTTCTTAAAAATCTCCAGCGTTGAAGCGCCTACAACTTTTGAAGGCAAGCTGTTCCATTGGTTAATTGTTCTCACTGTTAGAAATTTTCTCCTTAATTGCTTCTCTCCTTGATTAATTTCCATCCATTGTTTCTTGTCTTGCCTTCAGGTACTTTGGAAAATAAGTTGACCCTCCTGTCAGTTGTTCCTAATTCCTTTGACATATCTCTTTTTGTGGCAGTTCCTCAAATACTGGAATACTGATATCATGCCACCTTAGTCCTTCTTTTCTCTAGACTGGCCATATCCAGTTCCTGCAACTGTTCTTCATAAGTCTTTGTCTCCAGGGCCTTAATCATCTTAGTTGCTTCTCTTTGCACTTTTTCCAAAGTCTCAACATCTTTTTTGTAACGTGGTGACCAAAACTGAATGCAGTATTCCAGGTGTGGCCTTACTAAGAATTTATAAAGCAGTACTAATACTTCATGTAATTTTGATTCTATGCCTCTGTTTATACAAACAAGAATTGTATTAGCTTTTTTGGCTGCTGCTGCACATTGCTATGTCATGTTTAAGTGATCATCCACTAGGACTTCAAGGCCCCTCTCACAGTTACTGTTGTTGAGCCAGGTTTTGCCTAATCTGTACTTGTACCTTAGGTTTTTCCTGCCTAGGTGTAAAGCCTTGCTTTTCTCCACATTAAATTTCATGTTGTTGGATTGTTCAAGTCTGTCAAAATCTTTTTGGATCCTGAGCTTGTCTTCTGGGGTGTTGGTTATTCCTGCCAGATTAATGTCATCTGGAAATTTGATGAGTTCCCTTTCTATTCCCTCATCTAAGTCATTTATGAAGATATTGAAGAATACTGGGTCTAAGATGCAAACTTGTGGTACCCCACTGCTTGCTTCCCTCCATGTAGATGTAGGAACATTAATTACTCATTGAATACACTTTGTCAGTCAGTTACAAAACAACCTGTGGTGATGCTGTCTTATCTCATACTTTTTCTAGTTTACCAAGAAATAGGTTGTGGTCTACTTTGCTGCACGCCTTGCTGAAGTCTAAGTATACGATGTCCACAGCATGAAATAAACTGAAATAAGATTGGCTTGACATGATCTGTTTTTAATAAATCTGTGCTGGCTTCTAGTTATAACTTTATTTGTTTCTAGAGGTTCAAAGATCTGTTTTTGATTATTTTTTTCCAATATCTTCTCAGGTATTAATGTTAGATTGATGTTTTCTGAGTCTGTCTCCCCCCTCCCTTTTTTTGAAGATGGGAACCACATCAGCTCTTTTCCAATTCTATGGTGGCTCCCCGGTGCTCCAGGATTTTTGAAAGATTTGGCACAATGGTTCTGAGATAACATCTGCCAGCTCCTTCAGAACTGTGGGATGTAATCTATTAGGTCCTGGTGATTTATATATATATCAAAATCAGACAGGTGTTCTCTTATCATTTTCTTGCTTGTTTTTAATTTTTATTTCTCGCCATTCTTATACAGTTATGTTTTTGGTTGGTTAGGCTATAGTTTTTTATGTGTGGAAACTGATGGAAAGAATGAGTTAAACAGCTCTGCTTTCTCTCTACTGCCTATAACTTCCTTTCCATCTTTCTCTTTAGTGGACCGGCTGTGTCCTTGACTCTTTTCTTGTTATTTATATGTTGAAAGAAGCTTTTTTATTATCTTTGATTTTTGTTGCAAGTCTTTGTTCATTCTGACCCTTTGCATTCCTTACTATATCTGTATAGGTTCTGCTGCCTAAGTTATGTGTCCCTCTTTCCATTTTTTTGTATTTATCCTTTTTGTCTTTTAGTTTATCAAAGAGATTTTTTTTAAAACCATGCTGGTTTCTTCTGGGATTTCTTTTTTCCCCCAGTGGTATTGTGTAGAACTGGGCTTTTATTATCATTTTTTCAATTTCCCATGCTTCAGTTGTTTTAGTATGACTTGTAGATTGCTTATTTAGAATTCTTTGACTGTTCTTTGCCTATCACAAGAATGTATTTTCTGACATGATGAATGTATTTTCTGACATGATGACATGATGAATGTATTTTATGATTGTGATCATAATTTATCACTTGTAGCTTATATGTACATTGAGAGCATATGCACCAGAGACGAATTCCTTGTGTGTTGAATCACAGTTGGACAATAAAGAATTCTATTCTATTCTATTCAACCATGGGATTTTTTTAGGTTCTCTTTGAGTTTGCTAAAATCAGCTAGTTTAAAGTTTAAGACATTGGTTGTATTCAAAAGCTATGATTCTATGATCACTAAATAGATGTCTATATAACTTTTGCAGACGTATAATTGTTTTATTCAATGCATAATAATCACATGGAGAAAATATTTCATTGTATAGCTCTCCTTGCAAAAGATATTAAGTGCAGTATCTAAAATTATTGAGTCAAACTACTGATTATATCAGTTGAGCATATACACGTTTATCATTTACATCTTTGTAAGACAATGACATGAAACAAGCCTATTCTGTTTTCAATATTTTCAGAGTATATTGTTATATTGCATATATATTTTGAGCGAGAATTATTCTATTAGCGTAGAATAAATATTATTTAATAGTCATGCATAATTTGTGTGCTGGGGATAATTTTACATTAATTAGTATTATTACTTTTGTGAATAGCATTTAGGAACTTATTGGTAAGATTTTTTAAATGGACCTATTAGTAGCTAATTCTGTCTTTCTTAACTTTTAATTGACTTATATAAAGCAATATAAGCTTATTTTAGAACAATTAATTTAACTGTTGATACATTTAATGCAATTTTAATAGTTGTAATTAGGAAGGAGGGGACACTAAATGAAATCTGCTAACACTATGCAGAGTTCTCTGTCTCTGTATATATGTACTTATGGTATAGCTACGTATATCAGTTCTGTACTAATCAGCATTATCTGTCCTCCCATTGCTGAAAAGCTAATTAGTGGATAAGTTCACATCTTTTAAAGGTGCACAATTTTAAATAGGAAGTGACTCTAACGATATCATTCTATATGCATCTGTTCACAAATTTAATCAATGGATCTTGTTCCCAGTTGGACAGTAATTGGGATATTAATTTGAATTTGTATGCTGTTTTAACTGTTGGAAGCTGCCCATATTTGGTTATAAGGTGGGTGGCTATATAAGTATTTTAAATAAACAAATAAAGCAAAGTAAAGTAAAATAAAGCATGTGAAAACTGCAGTTGAAATTTCTTTAAAATGTTATATGTGCCTTATCAAAATAGCATGCAGTCTATGATGAATGAAGAGTTCTTATTATAGAGAATCTTTAGGTACATATAAGGTTTATATAGACATACACGATAATGTTTACAAAGAAGTCTTCAGTATCAAGAGTGTCAGTTTGTCCTAGTATTATTTCTGTGTTTCAAATCCACACCCCATTTTCTAGTTCCAACACCTGTTACTGTAGAGGCTATATCTTTTTATCATAATTAAAATTAATGCCTTCTGACCTAGTAAAAATGACTTCTGTAGAGAAATTCTTAAAATCAGCTATGTTAATGTTTTCATGTCACTTCACTCTCCTTCTGCTCCATGGTTTCCTGGAATGGTAACTATCTGTCTTAATGCATTTGTTTAGAAATTGTATGGTTAGAGTCCTTATAGTGCTGAATTTGACAATGCTCACCTGTGTATATGCTTCTCCTGTGATATAGATGTTGACAGAGGTGTGGAGGTGATGATGCCCACCTGTTTTTCTTCCTTTCTTTTTTTCTTTACATTGTAGTCGCAAGGTACATTTGACAACCCTTGATGCCATTCTCATCATACGTACCCATATCATATTCATCCTTGCACTTTGACTTTGCTGATTAAAAAATGGGAGTTGTGAATTAATTAAGTTAAGCTAAAGATTGAAGCAATTAATTAATTAATTGATTAATTAATTAATTGATTGATTAATTTTAAAATCTGTTTATTTATTCAATTTGTATAGACATCCATCTCCGTAAGTGACTCTGTGCAGTGAACAATTTAAAAATAAAAATAGAAACAGTTTAAATTAAAACAGCCAAGGAAAGTATCACAACCATTAGCTGCTAAATCAGTTAGGAGATGGGGCCCCTTCAATCTTTGGGGGTGTAGGCCCAGGCATAGATTCCTCAGCAAATGTTGGATAAGGAATTCTGGGAGTTGAAGTCCACAAGTCGTAAAGTTCCCAAGGTTGGAGACCCCTCCTCTAGAGAGCAGGCACTGTAATAGAAAAGACCTATTTCCTAAATTCCATTCTTTAGCTCAGGGGACCTGGAGCGTGCCTCTCTTGCCTGACTAATGGAAGAGACAACCAAGGAGAGATAGTCCAGAAGATAACATGATTCCATGCCATGAAGGATTTTATAGATGGCAATCAGCACTCTGTACTTTATTTGAAAGCACATTGGGAGCCATTTCAACTGACAGAGCAGGGGTGTAACATGTGCATAGATACAGTCTTAACTGTATTCTATTGTATTATGGAGTGTTTGCAACTTCTGGATAGTCTTCAAGAACAACTCCAAGTAGATTACAACTTTCGCATATCCATTGGTTACTGAAGCACAAGAACACTGAAATTTAATGAAGCAAAATGCCTGTGCATTGTAGATTTTAAAAAAATGTTCCAGCCTAACTTTAAATCAGTTTCCTGTCCAATAAGTGTCATTTTAAGCTTTTAGGTAAAAAGGTACATTATGGAAGCCATTCCAGTTATATAGCATCACATTCAACTCTTAGATGAGATGAAACTGCCGTATCAAAGATAGTCAGTCTTTCAGTTGTTTTTTCATCGCAAGGCTTTGAGCAATCAGTTAGATGACTTCAGCATTGGGTGCTACTATTGGTAACCTTCATATGAGCCTCTTTCAGCAGCTTCTGATATCTGCTTAATGAATCAAGCAGTGAAACCAATATGAACCTTCCTTCTCAAGAACAGCATAAAATAGATATAAACACTAAAGGACAAGAGGACCCTCTTCAGCCAATTAAGAAAACATATGCAGTTCACCAATTGAATATTGGTTCTCTCATTTTCAGAACTAATAAAAAGGTTAGGTTGGCATTCAATGATATAGTGAGAAAGAATGATGGCCTGGGAGATTTAATATTTCTTTGATTAGTTTATTTAAATCAGGATACTTTCTAACATTATTGAAAAGTTTCTATCCAGGCAAAAGAATCCTTTTCTAATCCAAAAAATGTAGTGACATTGTAATGTTTCTCTTCTTTTCTTTTTTGCATATTTTTTTTGCATATTTTTTGCCATATGTTGACAAAGATCATTCTATCTGATCATTTTAGTCTGACTAAATTCTTTTGATATACAATAATATTGAATGTCTTTAGTATTACATTAATCTGAGGATCTAGTATTGTCAACATTGTAACTGTGTGCATGAAAGTGTTCCTTTTCATGTTTCTAGTTCTACTTTCTTTGAACATGGAGTGAAACCCCTACTTTTGTACAGAATATTGAGAGATGATTGTATTTCATTCTTTCCATTATATTATTTTTATGATATGTTCTCCAACCAATTATGCTCTAAATTCATTATCTCAGGTTAGAAACATCTAGTAATAGCAACGACTTAATCGTGTGTTGAGTTTTCTCCAAAATGCTCATTACTTCCAAGGAGCCTCAGAAATTTCTCAAAAGTTTTATTAGTTGTTCAAACCCACTAGTTAGATATATTTGTTCAATTTACTTTATGTTTTTTGCTGTTTAAGTTCTAAACTTTATGTTCTTTTAACTAATTTTTTATGACAATAGTTGAATTTTAATAGTTTAATAATTAATTGTGCCCTGCTCATAGAAATTCTGTTAGGGGACTTTCCTTTCCTTTTTATATCTCTTGACATTTTATATCATATTATTTTATATTTTATATCATTGTATATCTCTTGATATTAATTATTATACCTCCTCAATTATTGATGGAAAATTTTCAGCAGCGCCATCCTGCTAGCTACTACCTTTTTCCTATACTGAACATTGAAATGATCTACATCCAAGATATTGGCAAATCTTATTCAATACTATAATGAAAGAAGTAAGTACTGGATATTGTTTATAAAGACTGCAGCATTTCAGATGATTCAGTCTCTGCAAGTTCTTGCTTTGGAAGGCATGCAGCATGAATATAATACCTGTGCACTATACTTGAAGACAAAGCTGCTTTAAGATATTGCAGATTGAATGTACATTCACACTCCTCCACACTTAAAAACCTCTTTCAGAGATTGGATTTAAAGAGTAGTTCAACCTTGATACCAATGCTACATGTAATCTAATTGTGATCATGAACACCGTTTGAATAAATTGTACATTTATGACATGATGGCATAAAAAATTTCCCAAGAGCACAGAACTAATTTAGGTTTGAGTTTAAAGCTTTTCTTATACATCCATCTCAGTAAATTAAATATTAAATTTGTGAGGATTGTGACCTAGAAAGCAAAGTAGCTGAATAAAAGAAGTTAATTTGCTGATAAATTACAATATAGTTTTCAAAGAATTCTTAATGTTGATGAACTCTGTTGCATAAGTTGTACTGTATAGGTGATTTTATTTTTCAGTTTCTCCTAATTAGTTGGGACGTCTAAGAGATGGAATCCCAGCTTTTGAAAATACTGCATACAACAGCTTCTTAAATGTTATTTATTTTCTTTGCCTAATATGAATTCAACATAGATTATGCTATTCAAGGAAAAGAGCAGTGTATGAGGCTTTTTTATTTTTTTATATAAATGTTATTGATTTTACATTCATAACATACAAACTACAAACTGTATCATTTCATCATACTTACATTACTTACACTGTTCTTAATTTATTCAATATATCCTGTATATCCTTCCTTTGTTCATTTTCTAAGATATTTTTTTATTATCAATTATGTAGCCCTATTCTTGTATCTTCTTTGAGACTGTGGTTTCAAGTCTTTCGATCATCGATGTTGTTATAGTTCCCTATCTCTCCCCTTTGGCGGGCTTTCGCAAGCCCGGGTAAATGTAGCCAAGTTCTGACAGCTGCCTCCCTATTGGTTAAGGCGCGCCTAAGCGCGCCTACTATAAAAGCGGCTGCTGGGAAATCCCAGCTGCCGCGGTTTTGACAGTTCTACCGAATTGACAGTTTTTTTACATTCTCTGTTAAATAAAGCACTGTTAAATCAACCAACGCCTCCAGCCTGTCTGTCCGGCGATATTCTACAGATCCCACAGGCTTACAACCAAGCTTCTGTTTCACTTTATGGAATTGCCTCACTAACTGATTTTAAGGATAAAAATCGGCCAATGTAAATTTCAACATTACATATAAAATCAATGCCTCGCCTTTTCTTTGTCTTATTGGTCAGTGAAAAGCAAAATCATGTATCAGATTATAAATTTTTAATAGGTTATGTTATGTTAGATATTCAGATTGTAATAAATCAATTTCTGTTGTGATATTCAAACAGTAAAGTCTCATGTCATGGTATCTACTACTGTCTTTTCACATCAATAAATATTACAATCTATATTCATAATAACTTGGGACAAATCTTCCCATTTTAGTGATAAATATATTGTTTTATGTATAACATTTCTTTTCTCAACAGCATTTTTGAAACAAATATACAAACATAAAATGGCACATGATTTATTGATACTGATTTTATCCAGAGGAAGTTAATGTCTCAAGAGAAATAACATTAAAAGGCATCATTAAGAGAAATGAGTATCAATTTTTTTCCTATAGAAAGACTAATGGTCATTTCAGATCTCTTAATTATTAAGTTGTTGGCTGCACCTCATGCTGTTAATTAAGAATAATGTATCCGCAATATGCTAAACACTTGAGTAACATGGGGGCTAGAGTTGCCATCAATGAAATTAGAGGAAAGAGGTTCTACAACAGGATAACATACATCAGTGAAAACCAGACAGATACTTTTAAAGACAGTATTATTCACTGCACTTTATATAAAACCATGTATGATGCTTGCATAATTATTGCTTTAGTTAACATTATGTTTCCCTGTTTTTTGACATAATCTGAGTTTCTGAAATCAGTAGATTTTATTCCAAACACAAAAATGATAGAAAATTAAGATGGCAGTAAGAAATTAATTTTATGGTCGAATCAATTGGGTACAACAAAGAAAAGATGCATGGGTTATTTTGTATACTATTGCAATATTGTGTACATCTGCACAAAAATAAGTCTTAGTGAATTTAATAGTTTCTTCTGGGTAAGAATGCATAGAATTGCATGGAAAGAACACAGTCCTGGAAGACAGGTCTGTGAAACACAGTGAAATGTCTCTCCAGTTAAATTTTCATGACAGAGTTTCACAGCTTTAATCTCACACTGGTTTTATTGGTTTCAAACAGCCTGCAGAGTTATTAGTCTAGTTAGAATCCCTCGATTTAAAACACAGATGGTTAACTATGGACAGTAATGCAGTACAGCTATTCATCTCATTTAATTTGGGGAAGAGTCAACTAAGTTTAAATCATTCTGATGATAGTTTCAGTGGTATTTATACACATATTCCAATTCATATTAAGTTTACTCTAAAGAAAATCAGAGTCCAATGTCATTACTCCCAATACTATATACAAAGATTCCTAATCTTACATGCAATGCCAAATGTAATAAAAATTCTAAATTTACTATTCTATATCAAATTTAAATAAAATGGGAAATAAATAAAATAATCTCATCTACAAAACATTAAGCCTTATTACTAGAACTGGAATAAACAACATCTTATTTGTATTTCTGGGTAGAATGTATCTTGATTTGTGCATATAGTTCTAAAACAAATACAAATATTCACAGGTGCAGTTAAAATATTCCCAAAATTCCAAATGTAATATTATTTAGACAAAAATGAAAGTCAAAATGCAATGGAAGGCTAAATACCTCTGTATTTGAAAAGTTCTTCTATAGAAAGAAGTTTTTATTTTTCTTCCTTCACCAATGGAGGTCAGTGGCATCTGGTTACTTTTTGTTGCTCCAATATTCCATTGGTTGTTCCTTCTGTAGGGTAGTGAAAAGACGAATTAAAGTTTAATGAGTGTGCAGGTTGCTATAGCACAATAGTTAGTGACACCAGAGAGAGCATGGCATCCCAGTTTTATTATGCTTCATTCTCAGCTCTGCTTTGCTTTGCCTTCATCAGTTTTGTTGAGCTTACTTAAGAATTAATAAATGTTTCCTTGTAGCATCTATAAGCACCTAAGTTTTCTTAAAGTATTAAAAAGTTAAAACAAACAATAGGGAAAAAGAACTTTCTGCCCAGAACATTTAGGAGATAGCAGAATGCTGCTGACATGTTTTCACATCTCGTGAATAGAACGTTATTTATAATTGGGCTTTAATTTCAGTAAGGATGCTCAAATAAGATTAACTATAGAACACTGAATTTGTGTAATATTTCTTTATTTCATTTCCAGACTGCTTAACAACCAGAGTTTCTGAGTGGTGCTCAGATCTTTAAGGGAGACATCTGAAGACAATTGTTTTTTTTTCTGTTCTATGAGTAAGATTTTCTATATCCAAATGTAGGGTAACAATTTTTAACTGGTAATTGTTATTAAGCTTCTGTTACACATTGTCAGAATGACTGCAGGATTCTTTTAGGGGTATGAGATATTAATGTTCATTTTGTTCCAAGTGCTTGAAACAGAATACCACGTAAGAATCACAACTGAATCTTAGAACAATCACATTAGAGTAATACACTGTGTTGAACTATAATATAATGTGTTTTTTGCTCAGTGTGTATTGCATGAATTTATCAAACACTATGGTTTACAAAGCATGGCTTAGATTTTTCGTGTTATGTGAACTTAGACCATTGTAATTAATTCAATAAACTATAACTTAATAAATTATAGATGTGAAGCAAGATTACGTCGACTTCTTCAAGGGTACTCTTTTTGTCTCCTAGAGTTAAAAATAATCTAAAATTAATTTCAACAATTTGGTTACTACTAAGGACACATATGTTCACATGTTTACAATCCTCTAGAGCAGTGGTTTCCAAACTTTTTCAGTCCGCCACCCCTTGATGCTACAAACCCATCCTCATTGCCCCCCAGCCCCACCCCCTATAAATTGCTTTATTTGGAATAGCACACACACACACACACACACACACACAAAATGAGAGACACACAGACATGCACACACAAATAAAAACATATGGTTCTCGTACTCCACATCTCCCTCATTGCTTGCTTGCCAGCTGGCCCTAACTCAGGGCTGAGCTTCGGGTTCTCCCGCGGGGTGGGGCGGGGCGAGTTTCAGGCGTTCTCGTGGGGCAAGCTCTGAGCTCTTCTGTGGAGTGGGGCAAGTTTTGGGCGTTCCTGCAGGGCAGGGCAAGCTTTAGCCATTCCCACGGGGTGGGGTGAGGTCTGGGCTCTCCCATGGAGCAGGCCGAGCTAGGGGCACTTCCATGGGGTGGGGTGAGCTTCAGTCTCTCCCGCGGGGTGGACCAAACTTAGAACGCATTGTCCAAGTTTTGGACACATCCCTGGCTTCCAAGTGCCCCACTGCTGCCCCCCTGGCCTCCTAGCACCCCTCCAAGCCATACCACCCCCCAGGGGATGGTACTGTTCCCTTTGTGAACCACTACTATAGAGCTTACAGAGAACTGCCAGCAACTAGTACTTATTTTTTTGAGCCAACTGAGAATGCGCATAGAATGGTGAGCAGGAACAATAACAATAAATTACTATAGTTAGCAAAGACATTTTACAAGCTGACAAAGAAAGAAAGGGAGTATGGGGGGAGGAAAGGAAATCATTTCATTTCATTTCATTTTATTACATTTATATACCGCCCTTCTGACGGACTCAGGGCGGTTTACAGCCAGCTAAAATACAAACAAAACATCACATAAAAAACAAATTGCAAGACAAGTTAAAGCATATTAAAACAATTCTAATAGTATGGGGCTGTAAATTTAAAAAACCCAATATAAAACCTGTTAGATCCATATAAGGATCTGGGAGGGGATTTCCCAGGGCGGGAAATCCCCGACCCGAGATTGGTTACAATATATGTTTAAATACTCTATAAATAGCCCTGCACGGGCCGTTTTAAAA
>JANHFO010008594.1:78573-89090 GCA_032468095.1 Pareas carinatus | reverse complement strand
AGGCGCTCCTTACCTCATGCAGAAAAACTTGCATACAGGAGAGCAGAGAGGGACGTATGGCTGGGCTGCTTGCAGGGCTCCAAATTCTTCACGCAAGCGCTCCCAAAGCGCTTTACAACCGATTGAAAGAGCGGGAATTCGGAATCCCGAAGGTTTCAGCCAGCCGATCTCTCTGAAGCCCTGACTTCCGCAGAGAGATCGCTTGATTCCGAATTCCCGCTCTTTCAATCGGGTGTAAAGTGTTTTGGGAGCGCTTGCGCAGAGAATTCAGAGCCCTACAAGCAGCCCAGCCGCGTGTCCCTCTCTGCTCTCCTGTATGGAAGTTTTTCTGCATGAGGTAAGGAGCGCCTGGGGATAGCAAGGAGGAGGGAGCCAGGAGTTTTTCAGGGGTGGGGGTGGGCGATCTACCTTGTTTCCCGGAAAGTAAGGCATCCCCCGAAAATAAGACCTAGGGCTCCTTTGAGAGCAAAAATTAATATAAGACATTGTCTTTTTTTCGGGAAAACACGGTACTTTTTGAAGCTCTGGCGTGCTTTAGACATATGGACTTCAACTTCCAGATTCCTTAGTCAACATTACCATTGCTAAGAATTCCTGAGAAATTTGAGAAAGCTGATAAATCTTCACATTTAGAGGATCTAGGGAACTTTTAGGAAAGACTCGACTTCAACTATAATGGTCCTGATAGACTCATTCTGAGAAAGTTGTGTGATTGCTGCTTGTGATTAGTGCTAGCTACAGTGAAAGTTACATTGAAAATTACATTGAAAGTGACTGTCACTTCTTTTTGGTTAGGATTTTTGTAAAAAAGCCACCTTTGTAAAAACAATTAACAGTTTTCCCTTTGTAGCTTCTGTAGAAGGAAAGGAGTAAGTATAGAACTGAAAAACTCCTTTATGTGAATACATTTTTTATTTAACCCATTGCATAGAAATGCCATAGGATAATATGATTTTCTTCAAACTTGCTTCTATTTCCACCTGAAGTGTTTCTTATAATTCAGGTCTTATGCATTTTTAATAGCCATAAGTGGATTCCTTAGTAGAAAGACCCAATCAGTCTATAGATTAGCTCATTGCTGTCGAAGAAAAACTCTCATTGTGAGATTAGCATAATTATGACATATGAAATGTTTTCTGCAAAAGTTGACATAATATATAACACAAAATAAAATGAAATCTCATCTTAAACATAAGCAGACATGCAGCAATATTTTGAAAAAACAGTCAACAACAATAATAGACAAAATCATCATCAGTCAAATACAAGAGACAGCTTTATTTGGAACAGCTTACATCCTGCAACAGAACCTTTAAATACTATTAAACAACTGCATGTTCCAGGTCCTTGGAAAAGACTTGATAGACGGACAAAAATGCCAAATCCAGTCTAAACATCTGGCTCACTATGTGATTAATCATAATATAAAAATTTAGACCTGTTGAGGAAAAAAATAATTAATAGTGTATAGCTGAGTTCTGAGTACAATGCTTTGGGCAAACCGGTGAAGTATTTCTATAGTTTGAAAAAAAAATGTAGACATTGATAAATCTGACTGAGAACATTTGGTGTAGATGGCTATGATATCACGCCAGAAAGTGGGAGACAGTGAGTTTTAGTCCCACCTTTGACATGAAGCCGGCTGGGTGACCTTGGGCTAGCCACTTTTTTCTCAGTCCTCAGTAAGGCGATGGCAACGACTTCTGAAAAACTTTGCCAGGAAGATTGCAGGGGCTTGTCCAGGCAGTCTCTGAAAATGAGACATTTAATGGAAGAAAAAAATACAACAACAACAACAACAACAATAACAACAACAACAACAACAGACAATTATACTGTATACAGTATAAATAGCATTATTATAGATGCTTATTTTTGCTGAAGGGGGAAATACATGCAGTAATTTTCATGCTAATACTATATTTTGATATTTTAACAAAGACTCATATAATCAAGATAAACATAAGTAAATTTTAACGGCTACTACTATAATTGTGAAAATTATAAATGTAGGATTGTATACATTACAAATCTATTCAACTGCTATCTTTTAGAAATATGATTTGATACTGAAGAGAAAAAAATAAATTTTATATTTTTAGGCATAGTTTTGTCCTTTATTATGGTAATTTAGCATATGGATATTACATTTAAATATTTATATATGTAGTGAATTGTGTATGAGAAGGAAAGGGATTTATGACAAGCAGGGAATTGGATATTTGAAAAAAATTTCAAACTTGTGAAATTGCATCTGGTAAAGGTGCTGAGACAGTTCCTTGTATTATTGTTACCTTACATCCACAGAACCGTCTACACCTTGCGACTGTATTCAGTTGCACTTTTCTCTGTAGCTCTTCGACATGGTATATTTCACTCTTCACCCTATTTCCAGGAGATGTACGAGTAAGAAGTCGGGCAGGATTTGAAAGAGAGAGAAGAGGTTCTCATCCATACATTGATTTCCGTATTTTTCACTGTAAGTATTTAATAGCAGTACAGTAATGAAGAATTCCATTTGTGTTTGGCTGCTGCACATATAGTCATGCCAGGTTTTATTAACTGATATTTCTCTTATGGAAATAATTTCTTTTTGAGAAATTATGAACATGCTCTACGTAGAATATTACAGTATTGTTTTTTAAGCTATATTATACCAAGTTGAAAAAGCACACACAATGAATTCAGGCTTTATAGTGTGTGAGGATGCAAACATAGCAGTTGTCCCCAGATCTCTAAATCCAAATATGTCTTTTCCTGGGATAGTGCAGTGTAGTAACACTGTAACTGGACAGGGTAAATGAATGAACTTTTGAAAAAAATATAATTGTCTACCTTCACATATTAGGGCATAATTGGAGAATCTCATTATTGTGTAAATTTACTAATCCCATTGGCAAAGAGGAAATATTTTATTGGAATGTAAAGCTCTTACCTCTCCCAGACCTATAATTAATGACTGATGGCAAAGGATAACCAATCTTTGTCTGTTTGGATAGCCATGATAAGGTAGAAGTAGAAATGTTTTCACTGGACGTGGCTTGAAATTTTAATGATTAAAATAAAAAAGATTCTACTGAAAGACAGACTGTAGTTGCAAAATGATAGGTTTGAGCAAATCATGACATACTGGATGCAATTATCTCTATTTTTTAAATACTATCAGCTGTGAATCTTTAAAATGCTTGAATTAATCTGAAAGCTGCTTCTTGACAGAATGCTGAAGATTCGTACATTTCAGCTACATTTGAATATTATATAAAGAAGTTCTGCTATTTCTGGGAGACTTTGGCTTTATCTTCTTTCATGGGATAATTTCCTCACATTTTGATTTGAATTTTCTTTAATTTGGAACACTTAATGTGCAAGTGGGATGTTTTGAACATTTTGGAAGTATTTTAAGTTCAGTTCTTTCAATTTTGAAACATGTTGTAGATGCTCAGTATAGGTTGCCCTCAAGTTACAACCATTTGTTTAATGACTGTTCAAAATTACAGTGGCACTGAAAAAAGTGACTTGCAACCAGTCCTCACACTTAGAACTGTCACAGTATCCCCACAGTCACATGATCAAAATTTGGGGGCTTGGCAACTGGAATTTGTTCACAGTGGTTGTAGTGTTCTGTGAATATATAATTGCCATGTGTAGCCACTTCAGCCATATTCCGAAAGCAAAATTTATTCAAAGGCTGATTTTACTTAACAAAAACAGGGTTTATTTAACAGCAGATTTTGACAAAAAAGGTTTTAAAATCAGGTGTGACTTAGTTAACAATCTTCTTAGCAGCAGAAATTCTGGTCACAGTTATGATCATAAGTTGAGAACTGCTTGCATGTTTCTTTCAAAACGGACTATTTCACATAGAGATGTTTTTAATACTCTTGTAAAGTTTTCTTTTTTGCTGAAACTAGTTTACTTATTGGGAAAATAAATAGTAGCATCTATGTAAATGTCACATTACTCATTAGAAAAAAGCAAGATGAGTCCACGCCATTCTATTATATTTGATCTAATAAACTGAAATATGCTGAAGCTATTCATGAATACAATTCTTTCATCTATTCACTGGTACTAGAAATATAGCAGGAAGTAAGAATGATTTCCTTTTTCTTTTTCTTTCAACTGTGAAACTGTAGTTGCCAGTCTTAAACAAGGCACAGTCTTTAACACCATATGGCACTGAATTAAGATTCTGACTTAATAAGGTTGCTTGTCATAGTTTTCTGGTTCAGGAAAATTGCATGACCATTATCTGCATTCATCTTGCTATCCTTAGAATAGTTCAAGATTGTGCTGGAATCATTGATTGAAGTGGGTATTTAGTGTCTCATTTTGATCCTATTTTTTAGCCCTAATATTGAAATATTGTGCTGTCAAGTAAAAAGAGAGGGGAAAGGAGATCGTGATTGAAACCATGTTTGCCCTCTAGCATCTTGAGAATGCCTGCTCACTTATACCTCCTAGTAGAAAAACATTAAAATAGTGTTTGAAAGCAAATGAACTTGGTCAGGTACTTTATCACTGGCGAGAACCTTAGTCTGAGCTTACATAATAGTTGTCATTTGAATGTCCAGCAAGCAAGGAAGCCCGCCCCCCCTCCCTTCCTAAATTTATGTGTACTGGTAAACAAGTAGTTTAACAAGAGTTGTATCTTGATTGTGAATAATAAGAGATGGCAAACCTACACGAACAATTAGAGGTTATTTGAAGTAAGCAACAGAGGTTTAGAGAGCAACTACTAGCCAGAGCCATTATTTCTGTTTTACATGGATGTTAATAAGTCTTTAGCTTGAGAATGACAGCAGAAATGTTTAAAGGACAACCTTTATTCACATGAGAAATAGAGGTTAAAGAGCCCTAAAAGGAAGAGAAGAAAATCATGCAATTGAAATATATCGCTGGGAGTGAGATTTGCTGATATTTTCTATACCAAGTTGGAAGTTTTAAACTGCCAATTACTTACACTAAGTGCATTAATGTGGAAAATTATACTAGCTAACCTTTATGTGAAGCTTCATTAAACTAATTCAAAAAAGCCCACAATGATATTACTGCATCTAAGCAGATTGATATCATTTTATAGTTTTTAGATAGTGATCTTTCTTATTCCTACCTTGAGAGACTGGGGTTAAATTTAGAGTGCTATGTTCAAAGTATGTGCCATTCCATTAACAGTTGGTTGATCTTGTGAATGATAACTATAGGACAGTATATTAAGTCACTTATCTTTATATTTCTAGTTTATTGTTAAGATGGAAAAATAAATTAATTCATTTGCTCTTGTTTGCCAGGAATATTGGTATGATAGCACATTTATATGTAGGAAGTATCTGTAGCTGATTGCTCTATTAACAAAGATTAATAAATTATAGTCCTGGACATGCTAGTTAATTTATGAGTAGCAAAAAGACAGGACAGATAACGATATTCAGACTAACATTCCCATATGAGCTTTCTACCTGGAGTATAATTCTATTGGTTTAATATTTTCACTATCTTTTGGGTTAAATTAAAATGGACAATAAAGAACATGAGGTGCTGTGACTAATATACACACTTTATAAATGCACACAGCATTTTGAGTATGTAACTTGATGAACTTTAAGTATTTCAAAAATTAATGCTGTTTGGAATGTAGCTACGGTATATACATCATCCCATAATTGTAACTTGTTAGAGCATGTTCTGATTCCTTTCGCTGCTGTAGCCTTTTCTCAGCCACCACCCATATACATGTGAATTTTTTATCAGACTGAATCCACACCTACTTGAACATTGTCTCTGAAACTCTATATTAGATTTTAGAAATATTGACATTACAGCAGAGTTTAATGTGTGTGCTTTTCAGATGAAAATTGAAAATTGCCTGAGAATCTTGGCAAGGAGTAAAACTGTAGTGTAGAGCTATATCTATATATGCACATACTTGAGATTGCAATTAAAGGTTTGAGACTTCTAATTTAATTATTTTTAGTATATTAAAATAAAGTCAAAATGTTTTTCCTGACCTCTGAATTTTCTTATTACCAAGAATTTTAAAACATCTAGTTAAAGATCAATATTGCTAATCTCTGAATTCTTCCGGTTTAATAGTAAATGGACACCTACATATACATAGGCACATCCATATAATCAGAAATTATTCCTGTTAATATTTGTGGAATTTATTCTCAATACACAAGTGCATCTAAAATTATAGTCTAGGTAGCTTAAACTATCATGGTATATATCACCTGAATATTAATTGAAAACTTTCAGTTAATATCATTACAAAATGTATACATTATTTAAGCTTTGTGTGCAGATATAATCTGCCATGCCATATTCTTTGTAAATTGTTTCTAAATGTTAAAAAGCCAGAATGTTTTAAACTATATTCTATTGAATTTTTCATTACTGTTGTTCATTAGTTCCAGAGTTGTCAGCAAAAATTTTTGATGAACAGAGTCTTAATCCTCTTGAGATCTCTGTTTACAGGTGGACAATTTTTGTGTGGAATGAAATGCCCTTATTTTCTCTATATATCACTTCCATCAATGATATTCCCCAATCCTTTGTTACAGATTTTTTGAAATGGAAAGGGATTGTACATTCATTTTGATGTTGGCAAGTTTGAAAACACTTTTTCTGATCAGACCCCTACATACCTATGACTCTTACGTAACTAATTTGTAAACCTTTGAATGGCCTGCCTGCCTTCCTTAGAAATTTACACATAACACTAAGTCATAATGCAAAAACTGATACCAGTAGCTGAATGATACTTATAGAATTTAAAGAAAAAATTGTTGTTATTCATTAAGTTGTGTCCAACTCTTCACAACCCCATGGATCACAGCATGCCTTAACTTCCTACCTAAACTCAAAAGAAAAATGCACACAATATATATAGATTATATGCTAGTAACTTTGGAAAGCAATGTCATGTTTCTTGCTCTTAGAATTCTGGCCAGCTGGTTAGGGTCCTTAGAATAAAATTATACTTTCACTACTTTTACTCTGTTTTATTGTTTGCAGATTATTGAGCCAGAGGGAGTAAAGGGTTAGTGGTAGTTAGATATGGTGTCCATCAGGGCACTTCTTTTTGTCCTGATAACACTTCCATGGATATATCAGTGGATATACAGTAAGACCTGCTAAAGTTAAGGAACTAGAATTAAGGAAGGGGAGTCAATGTAATACCGTGCTAAGATGTTGAAACAGGTTTGAGGAAAGCCAGGTTTATATCCAACTTTAGTAACAACTGTTAGAGAACAGTTTTGTCTGTATGGAGAAATAATTTTCCATTTTCAGAAACAAACTTTTTGAGAAATATTAGCTTTTTATGTAGACATCTATTTTTCTCTAGGATTCCTTTTCCTTTTAATTGATATATATTTCAACTTGGTCAACAGTGTTGTTTTCTTGCTATCATGTACTTCTCCTCTTTCCCAGTTTGAAATCTGCTGAGAAAATTTGGTCAGTTTGGTCAGAAACACAAACCTTGGAAATTCATTTTTGTTATTAGTTTGGAAACATGATTTTCCCCTTCTCTTCTGTGAATCTATTTAAAACATGTTCTAGAATAAAAAGATTCTAAAAACACAAACTCTTTCTCCTTATTCAGTTCATGGCTTCTTTAAACAGAGGTGAAATTTCATATTTGGGAAAATATCAGGGCTTCTCTTTAAAGTGTTATTGAAAAAGGAATGCAAACTTGTGAAGATACATACCTTGCTTACAATTAATGTCTTATTTACAGGATTATGCTTTTGATATCCAAGCTACTATACAGTGTTTGATGAGTGTATTTATTTTGAGGTGTAAGAGTTTGATATCTTGGATGAAAAATACGTCAGTTTTTCTTAAGAATTATAATTTTACATTTATTTTATATTCACTTCTATTTTACCTTCGAAAGAACTGATTTGAGCACAATTAAATGTAGCATGAGATAATGCATTAAATCGTATCGAATATGCTTCTGAAATGTGTAGTTATGTCAAAGAATTAAATTATTTAGCATGAGACTTCATCCAGAGAACTTAAAAGTAGGTCAGATATTCCTCATTTAGCAACTGCTTTGTTCACTGACCACCCACTGTTAACGACTGTGGTGAAAAAGTAAATTTTGGTCCCATCTTTGCATTTGCAACTTTCACAGGTCTGTAAAGCAAAGGAAAGCTGAAATAAGATCATAAAGTTGCTTTGGATAGCAAGAGGGGCGACATCATAAATTTAATAAATGAAACACAGTCATAATTTCACATACCAGTTATCTTACGACTTAGTTGCCAGTCCTAATTGTAGTAGCTAAATGAGAGCTACCTGTAGTTTCTCTCCCATACTCCCCAAGTTTTATTTACAAAGTAACCATTTAACATTTTGTTCAGGCAATGTAAGAAGATCATGGCTTTGTGGATGGCCAGTACCTAAAAGTGTTGAAGGATCCACAGAGTGGGCTTTTCTAAAATGGCCCTATTTCTCATGTTGTCTGAAAAATGCCAAGAAAATGTGCGTATTTATGACTTCCATGGTGCCCAAGTATTGAAACAGGCTTAAAGTATTTTAGTAAAATCTGAAAATAAGAGTTTAAAGATCTGAACAGCTAGATACTCTTTATTTTATTAATATCATGAATGTTTTTGTGTTAGAGATTGCAGTGGATATAAAACTCATGAATAAACATAGCAATATAAATAGAAAATGCCAGAGGTTAGGGTTAGAGTTAGTTTTCTGTGGCTGAATCTTTTTGCAGGTAATAAAACTGCCAGATTACACAGGATTATAGATAGGTTTTATTGTGTGAATTCTAAACAGTTAAGGTTGCTGACTAAGTTTGTTGTTCATGTTTGGTACTGTGTGGCCAAGCTGAAAGGTTATTTTCAGAACCTAGCCTGAACCATTGTTCTTATAAAGAGTTTAGGGATTAGTTCACTCACAGTAATTAAATACAATAGTTTATCTGCTAAAAGTCTTGGAATGACTTCCAGTAACTAGAAGGCCTGATATATCATGATATTGAATTCAGCTTCAGAGACATGAAGAAGATTTCAAGCAATAAATTGAGTTTTATACATTTATGTTAATAGCATCATTACATACAGTTGAATGACAATTGTAGCATAAAGTGATCCAAATATCTAAAAAATATTTTCTATTGCTTTACTGTGCTTGGGATTTAAATGCTTCACCTTAAAATCCATCAGGTAAATGTTACTTATGAAAGCCATGTTCCTGACACTTACTAATTAGACTGTAAGTTAAAGGCTGTTTACATTAGTTCCTTCCTGAAAATCTGATCCATATGTACTTTGGAGAGCTGGCAAGGGAATGCTGAAAAAAGAGAAAATTCCCTTTCTCTAGGTATAAATAGGTTATTTTACAGTCAAGATTATTCAGCAGTAATCTATATTGTGTTTTTTTCTTTTTTTAATAAATGAGCTGATTTATCTGATCACTGTACAAAATTGAAATTGTTAAGTCCAAATGAGAATATTTGATCCACCAGTTTTCGTCAGTCCCAGTCAGTATGATTGGTGGTCAGTAACGATAAAAATTATAGCCCATAACATCTTGGGTTGTATGTGTTCTCATCCGAAAGTAACATATTTTTCTGTAAATAGATATTGTCCCTATAGATTCAGCTTTTGCAGTTTTAGGAAAAGATTTTACAACTTAAATCTCACTATTTCCCTCCCATCCAGCAAATTCTGAATTTGAAGTTTCTGTGTCTGCAAGAAATATCCGAAGGTTACTGAGTTTCCAGCGGTACTTGAGATCTTCCCGTTTCTTCCGTGGTATTACACTTCCAGATTCTTCTAACATTTTAGATGATGATTACAATGGACAAGCCAAGGTATATTTTTGTAGCTATCTTGTAACTTTGCTCTAAAAGAAATGGTAATTTTTAAATTAAGGTGTGCAAGTAAATAAATAATTTCTATTAAATGTTAACAATGCATCTGTTCCAGATTTGTAGAAGTAAAATTTCTGTTTATCTTCTCCCTCTGCAATTTGCTAATTCTCATCAATTTACATAATACATATTGTAGATTTTTTCTAAAAACTAATTAAAAATTATCATAACTGCAAGACTAAAAGTCAGCACTAACAAGTCAATGTAATAAAATATGCATAATGCATAAATGTAGGAGAAAGCTGTCCAGAAAATTATATTTAAATATTTTTCTAAAGACTAGCAAGGATGGCTAGCCTGATTGCTGTCAGGAGGCTATTCCAAAGCACAGCCACGGCAACAGAGAAGCATCACCTTTTACTTTAAGCTGTACCTAGAAAAGCATCCACATAGAAATAAATCTAGATACAGCTGGTACCTGGAAAGCAGAGATATATTTTGCTTCTGTGAGAGAAAGCTGTTGATATAAGAAGGCAGTTACCATCCATCTGATTCATATGAATATGATATTTTAGTCCAGGGGTCTCCAAACTTGGCAACTTTAAGACTTGTGGACTTCAACTCCCAGAATTTCCCAGCCAGTTTAGCTGGCTGGGGCATTCTGGGAATTGAAGTCCAC
>JANHFO010008594.1:58672-78473 GCA_032468095.1 Pareas carinatus | reverse complement strand
AAAAGACCCAAAAAAACCCAGAACTACATATATATATATATATATATATATATATTTGTTTTCGTAGATTTTCACGGGTACAGGTATATATATATGTAGTCCTCGACTTAAAACAGTTCGTTTAGTGACTGACTGAAGTTACAATGGCACTGAAAAAAGTGACCTATGACTGTTTTTCACACGACCTATGGTCATGGAATCCGAATTCAAAGGCTTGGTAACCAACTCAGAGTCATGTGACCCCCTTTTGCTATCTTCTGACAATCAAAGTCAATGGAGAAGCCAGATTCACTTAACAACTATGTTACTAGCTTAGCAGCTGCAGTGATTCACTCCACAACAGTGGCAAGGAAGTTCATAGCATGGAGCAAAATTCACTTAACAAATGTCTCACTTAGCAACAAAAATGTTGGACTCAGTTGTGGTCGTAAGTCGAGGACTGCCTTTATAAGCTCATTCAGATCGTCGGGCTATCAAAATAAGTTGACTAATATTCTCCTTCTTTCAGACATGAAATCTGGTAACTTGGTAATTAGTTGTGTGTTGTGCTTATAGACTTGGGAATAACTTTTCTCTTCAGCCATATGTTGGCATTTCTGTTTACATGCAGGGCTGATGAGGGAGTGTGCACACATGCCTTTCTCCATGTGCCTGTGTGGGACAAGCTGCTTGAAAAGATGTTCATATGCATAATGGGAAAATGGCAAGGGACTTTAAAAGCATATTCAGTTTAACATTTATAAAACAATTTGATAGACTGTTAAGTTGAAGGGAGTCTAGAGAGTGTGTTCATAGCTCTAGTTATGCTTCAGCCTTATGAGCAAATGAATCTCTAGGGATTTTATGGTAAGAAGTCTGTGGCTCAAGAAACTTAAAACTACCAGTTCCTTCACTTTTTAAAATTCTGATAACATACTTTTTAAAGGCAATCATGTTTAAGGACCTGTGCAGAATGTGGTAAGGCAGAAAGTTAAGCTTGCATTAAGATTTACAAACCAACTACTTTGTACAAATATATTGTTTGCTTTATGCAGAATGTTCACTATCAGTGATTTTCAAACTTGGCAACTTTAAGATGTGTAGACTTCAAATTCCCATTGGCTAAAGTAAACAGCCAGGAATTCAACCAGTAAGGAAACTGGGATAGGTGAGTTCTGAAAAAGGAGTTGTAGCAGATAGTTTCAGAATAGTAGCAAATATTTATATATAGGGGACTGCCTATTTTGTGGTTAGTGAGTAAATAAATAGACACTAAATATTGAGAGACACGTGTCTGCTTTCTCTCTTAATGTTTAGGAAATCTGGAAAGGCAAATAAGTAACCCTCGACTTACAACCATTTGAGATAACAGTGAAGAATATTTTTCCATCAAACTTTTTAATTTGTTTCAATATTTCCTAATTTTATTTTGCCAAGTGGGTAGTCCTCGCCTTACAGCCATTCATTTAGTGACTATGTGAAATTACAACAGCACTGAAAAATGTGATTTATGACAACTGTTTGCAACATCCCCATGATCAAAATTCAGATGGTTGGTAACTGATTCATATTTAGGACTGTCGGTGTGTCCGGGGGTCATGAAATCACCTTCTGACAAGCAAAGTCAATGGGGAAAACAGATTCACTTAACAGCCAGGTTACTAGCTTAACAACTGAAGTGATTCACTTAATAACTGTGGCAAGAAAAGTCGTAAAATGGGGCAAAACTCACTTAAGAAAGTGAGTATAGGATTAAGTAAAAGAGAGGCAATTGGATTATTCTTGTGACATGTAAGGAATGGATAAAATTATTGACATTATAGGCTGTTTGGAAATACAGGCAGTCCTCGACTTACGACCACAATTGAGCCCAACATTTTTGTTGCTAAGTGAGACATTTGTTCGGTGAATTTTGCTTCATTTTATGACTTTTCTTGCCACAGTTGTTAAGTGAATCACAGCAAGTTAAATTAGCAACATGGTTGTTAAATGAATCTGGCTTCCCCATTGATTTTGTTTGTCAGAAGGTTGCAAAAGGGGTCATGATCCTGGGACACCGCAACGGTCATAAATGTGAGTCAGTTGCCCAGCATCTGAATTTTGATCACGTGGCCATAGGGATGTTGCAATTGCTGCAAGTGTGAAAAACAATCATAAGACACTTTTTTCAGTACCGTTGTAACTTTGGAGGGTCACTAAGTGAACTGTTGTAAGTCGAGGACTGCTTGCATCTCATTTTCGCTTCCCCGTTGCAGAGTTGTAAAGTGTCTAATAGGATCACCCTGTAAATGAACATCTTTCTTTCTCAGTTGAGAGAAGTCAGTGATAAAAAAATTCTGAATGGGATTTATAAAAAGTATAGACAGTCCTTGCTTACCCACTGCCTTGTTTTGTGAATCTTTGAAGTTACTGTGATTGGGGGAGAAAAACGTTTTGCAACCAGTCCTCTCATTTATGGCTGTTGCAGTGTGCTGCACTCACGTGATCACCGTTTTGCAAACTTCAAAACTGGCATCCAGTAGAAGAATTAACGGTAAATGCAGAAGTGGAATAGAAAGTTGTGGTCACATGATTTGACCATAGTGATTCACTCAATGTGATTTTTCGGCTGGCAAATAGTTGGAAAACAAAGGCTTCCTGTAAAGGGACTGTTGAAACTGAACAGGTTAATTATATAATACTGGGTGATAGATTTCCTGAATCACTTGATGATATGAAAGCACTAAAAATGAGAAGTCTTTAATTAAAACACTGAGAACTATATTCTAGTTGAAGATATGAGGAAGACATATGTATGTTATTCATAATAGAATTTGGATTTGAACAGTCTTGACTACTTCCTATTAAATATGGGTTTTTTTTGTGTGTTTATTTTTAGGAAACAGTTTGGTCACATTAACCTTTCACCTGTTTAATCTTCATGGACTTATAGAATACTTCCAACTAGATACAATGAAGCTACGCAGATTTTTAGGTAAAATATTCATAAGTTTAAGCATTCTCAGTGCTTTTTAAAAAAAAATGCATTTCACTAATTTGCAGTAATCCTTTCCAATGAAATGAGAAAAAGCCCCTAAGGAAATGTCCTGTGACTCATATTTTGCTGTAAGATGAAAAATCTGCTTGTTTTTATGGGCATAAGGTTAATAGGGAAACATTTTCAGTAATCAAACTTCATTTTAACTTATATATTATCCTTTTAGTTTGATATTGGGCAATGCTTTTCTGAATTTTCTACTGTTTAGTTTTATTTTGGCCATATTGTAGTTTTTTATGTTTAGGTCTACAATAATCAATGACTAATGAGATTTAACAACATTGCCATATTTGTTACAGACTCAGAAACATTAATATGCTAGGCAATTTGCTGATCTTTTTTCCAATTTAAAATTTTAAAATGAATGGAAATCTTATTTTCTAAAGATGACAAGCACATTAATCCCTGAATGTTTTAAAGGAGATTGCCTTCATTTGAATTTTTCTGCTTGAATCATTGCTGAATTTTATCACATTTTATATCTATTGTCATTTTAATTGATATGAATCAAGAACAGAAGGGAATATTTTGAGAGTATGTCTTTCCTCCTTTCCTCCACACATTAATGCTTATTTTCATTTATAGTAATGGTTCAAGAAGATTATCACAGCCACAACCCATACCACAATGCAGTTCATGCTGCTGATGTGACTCAGGCCATGCACTGTTATTTAAAAGAACCCAAGGTAAAAAAAACCAGCCCTGTCATTAATTATTTTCATGTATTTATAACAGAATTGCTATTAAAAAAATTGTTGAGTAGTGACATTAGTAATATTAATAAGCAAAAGTAGTATAGAATGGTTTTGGGTTTTTTTTGGAAGAGCATGTTGTATGCCATTGATCAGGGATGTCAAACTCAATTTCATCATGGACCACTTGAACCGCTGCCGCTGCCGTGGGCCACCCTCCCTATCTCCCCCCACTGCAGCCATCGGAACCCCCGCATAGCTATTGGTGCCCCTGCAACCCACAGCAACCCCCGCCCGCAGCCCCCACATAATCGATACGGGATTTCCAGCGGCCCTCCAGCCCACATGCGGACCTTCTAGTGGCCCCCCGGCCCACACGCTGCCTCCTAAGGGCCTCTTGAGGGCCTCCTGGAGGCCTCCTCAAATGTCTGTAGCCTACCCGTGGACTTTCCATCGCCCCTCCAGCTCACCTGCGGCCCACGATGGGCCTTTTGACAGGCCTTCCAATGGACTCCACCTACCTCTGTGGCCTACACGCGACCTTTTGCAGGACTCCCCGGCTAAGGTGGACTGGAGCTGAGGTGGCGAGGGCTGGTCCCTCACCGTCTTCAGGGTAGCACTGTGGGCTGGATGGACACAGTCCGGATCTGGCCCGCAGGCTTTGTGCCTGACATATACACCATAGATTATTTTCCTTGATATAATTTCTTCTAGATATGTTGAGTATACTTGTTGGAGTTTCTGGAGTTGCAGCTCAGAACAAATTGGGACGGATAATGTTGGGGAAAGTTCTTGTAATATTTTTTGAAACTTGTTAAGAATTTCAAAATCAGGATTGCATATTTGTAAAAAAAACCCTAGCAATACTCCTTATTGTTTCAACATTGTTAGTCCTAGAATTTAACACCCCTCCCCCCCAAAAAAAGAATTTTGTAGACTAACTAAAGTGCAATCAATTTGAGAGAATAACTTAATGCCACAGTTAAACTCTGTTGGAAATGCTAGCCACAGTTTTTGGAAGTTTAACAGTAATAGATTTTCATATGGTCATTATTTATATATTTACAGCTTTTCCAGTCTCTAACTCCATGGGATATTCTGCTCAGTTTAATTGCAGCTGCCACTCATGATTTGGATCATCCAGGTGTTAATCAACCTTTTCTTATTAAAACAAACCATTATTTAGCAATTTTATACAAGGTAAGTTGAAGATGAATACTTCTGTTCTTTAATGGGATCTGACTAGCAGTGATGGATCAGGAAAAGAATCTTGAAGTCATAGTACGCAGCTTGAAGAAAATGTCAAATCAGCAGGCAGCTACTATTAAAAAAAGGCAGTCCCTGTTTGGAATATTAGAAAGGGAGCCGAAAATAGAACTGCTGATGTAATGTTATCCTTACAAATTACATTGAGGTTGCACTTGTTTTGTATAATTTTGATTATTGCATCTTAAGAGGCAGTGTATTGTATAATTTTGATCACTGCATCTTAAGTAAAGATGCAAAACGAGCAACCCAAATAATATTGAAGTAGCACAGAGCAAGGAAAAAAATATAACAAGTGGGCCATTCAGCTTGGCGTATAAAGATTATGGGGAAGACACGGTAAAAATTGCATAAAATCATGCATGGCACAGTTGACATGAAGAGAAAGAACATTTTCTTATTCAATGTTAGAAGCCCAGAGCATCTACTGAAGCTAAATATAGGGAGATCTAGACTGACAGAAGGAGTTTGGTGACACCTGTTTTTAAAACCAGCCCATTTAAATGGTTTTAAAAGGAGGCTGCATAGATTAATGAAGAAACATATTGTCAGTAGCTACTAATATTGATGAATGTTTATTACTCTTGAATCAAGGAAAGCATGCCTTACATACTGGTTACTGGAAGGTGAGAAGAGGTTTGTTATATACAGTCTGGGGTTGTGAGCTTCCCAAATGCATCTTGTTGGATCCTGTGATACAGAATGCTGGAGTGGGTCCACTTATGGACTGATCTAATAGATCTCTCTTTATGTTCTATACAGAAGTATTAAAGCATTTAATAAAAATGAGGAACACATTTTTTAAAAAAGTGATCATTTCTGTGTAAAATAATTTAAAAAAAACCAAGTACAAAAAATTAGTGCCTAAAAGTTCCAGCACAAGGTGATAGTAGTAGATATATAATCAGTCTGGATACTTAAAAAAAATCTTTACTTAAATAAAATTGTCTTCATTGTTATTTAAAAGAGGGCAGGAAGGGTGGTTTGGTAATCCTAAACTTCACATTGAGAAGATCCTGAATCTGAACAGTTGTCTACCTTTTCAATTGCTAGCAAGACTCAGGAAAGCGTGTTTTACACTAGAACAAAGCATGCTCTGGGGCATGCGGAAAATGCTATTCTTCAAGTTCAAAATCAGCTGAATCTAAATGATGAAGCCAATAAAGAAAAGTCAGGAAAGGAATGTGGGGTTGATAAGTATTTAAATATTAAAAATGACTTATCCAGGAAAATTAATAGGATTGTTTTCCCTTCATTATAAATCACTATAATGTGTTGCTTGTTATATGTAGTTCAGCGTTCAGAGAATATATAATACCAATAATCTTTTTATTTAATTTCAGAATACCTCAGTATTAGAAAATCATCACTGGCGATCTGCAGTGGGGTTATTGAGAGAGTCTGGATTATTTGCACACATGTCACTAGAAAGCAGGTATATATATCAGACTTGCAAAAATCCCCTAATATTTACAGAATGGAAAATACATTACAAAGTGAACGATTTAAAATGGATAAAATAATAAAAAATACATTATAATTTTGAACACAATTTTACATTCCAATAAATAAATAAAGCTAAATGCGGGTGGTTTTCAAAATGTCCACTCATTCAGCGACTGTTCAGATTTGCATTGAACTAATGGTACTTACAACTGATTTTCAAAGGTTTCAGCTGTTGCAGCACTCCTGTAATCACATGATTGCAATCCAATTGTTTAGCAACTCACTTGCAAATACAGTGTTGTCCCATGATCGTTATTGCCATTTGTGACTTTCAATGCTTTATTTACACAAGCAGAGTCAATGGAGAAGTTGGCATGAGGTCACAAATAGTGATGTGACCTCATGTTTAACTATGGTGTGGGATTTGCTTGATAGTAGCAACCGAAACTGCTGAAACTGCTGTTGCTAAATGGTGTGATCATGTGATATCGCATTTCCAACTCTAATTCCAGTCCCAATTTCTGTTGTTAACTGAGAATTATCTTTAAGAAAAATGGATGAATAATAATTCTTGATTCATGGTACTTTCATCTATACTACCATCATTTTTAATGATGTAGAAAGTTATAGTCCAGATAATTTGGATTAATTTTCTACATCATTAAAAATGATGATAGTATAGATGAAAGCACCATGTTAATCCCAAACATCTGGAAGGCACCTGCAGACAGACAGAACTTTATTGACCAACAAAATACAATCAGTAAAATGAACAACACAAAACTATTTTCCAATAAAAAGAATTATTAGCAACCAAAGCTTTCATATAATGTAGCAAAATCTTGCTACTTTATAGAAAGAAATTTATCTTGATTATTTAACACATAGTACAAATAAAGCTGTAAGAGTGCCTTGGAAATCTAAATAAAAGAGAGGTAATCAAATAGTGGCAAATGTTCCTGTAGAACTGGCAATATAGAATAATCTGGGCTGTGGTTTCTGTGTCATTCATATCACAATGGCAGTATCAGCTTTCATATGGGTTTTCCTATATTTTTCTTCAAGGACAATGGGGGAGGGCAGGGCTGGAATGCACCTGAACATCTTTGAATTACTAAATTTAAATTTCATGTTTTCCAAACATTGCAAATTTATAATTAGTGTTGAACTGAATATTGTGTGATGATTCATGTTTGAATTTACCTACTAATTATTACTTTGGTTTTCTTCCCATTATTTCCAATTTCAGGCAGCTGATGGAAAGCCAAATAGGGGCATTGATTCTCGCCACTGATATCAGCCGTCAGAATGAATATTTATCCCTGTTTCGTACCCATTTGGACAAAGAAGACTTATGCTTATTACAGGAAGATCATCGGCATCTCGTACTTCAGGTAATTTGCATGAATCTTAAGTGGAAAAGAAATTAATATGGTAAACAGTATCATTCTAATATATAGTTTGAAAAAGTCCTGGTTCTTTACTTAGTTTTTATAAAAATGCAGTTGGCTGAGGCCGAAAATTACGGTCTCCTATTTGTTCTTTTTGCAAGCGTACAACAGTATATGTTTCCCTTTTCTGGCAAGACCATTTGATAGGAACTAATTTCTCCTCAGTTTTTTTAGTGTTCTGAAATTCTAAGGCAGACATCAACAAGAATCTATATTTTTCAAAATAAGACATTGCTGCAATAGAATTTAAAAAAGACTTCAACCCCTTAATCTTTTTTTATATATAAAATCTTGTAGGAATAATCCAATGTCTTTTCAGTCTTAATGATTTATCTTGGATTCAATAGGTAAGCAATTATGTAGATGAGAATTCACCACAGTTCCTGTTCTGAATTTAATGTGTATTGCTTCAAAAGTTGACTTGTAAAGGCAAAATAATGTAGTTATAAATTACTAGAAAAGATGACTGCCACTTTTTTCTTTCAAATAATATAACTATTACATGAAGGCAACATCTGGCACTTCAGGTAAGAAAATCCAATCAGATGATACGATTGCTCTCAAAAATTGTAAGCCTTAAAACAGGTTTACAAAATATTAAAAATATTTTAGGGATTGCTATGTTTTAATAAATTGTAATTTATTATCAGAAGTACTGAAGGTTAATTGAACTATGCTAGTGAATGATTATCACATTCATTTATACTAATGTTTTCTTTTTCCACCTGTTTTCCTTCCAGCCTCATGACTGAAATTCTTTCCTATAATAATTTCATGTGATAATTCTCTTATTTCCTTTAGTTTCTGAATTTGCAATCTTTGGCTCATTCCATCCCATCCTCTCTCAGAAATTATGTGCCATTGAAATAATGGAAAACAGTGTTCCATTTTAATTATAGCAGTCTCTGTTCTACTCTTTCCTATGTCTATTTTTATTGCAAATCTTCTGTGGAAGGATAGTATTATATTGATTTTCTGCAAAGTGTAATATACATATGGAGTCCCTGATGGTTAATTAATAATTCAAAAGATGCACTGTTATTTAAACTGGTCAGACTACTTAAGTTACAAAAGAATTATGGATATTTTTATAACAATTTAGTGTTAAATTGGTGTTACACTACCTTCTGTCTTTTATCTTGAATGGATTTCTTTCTCATTTACATATTGTCCATAGTCCAATGTAGTTAAACTTGAACTGTTAATTTCAGTGGTATACCTTACACCACATACAGTTAAAGTATGTGGCCTACAGTTCTCATCACTCATTATCATTTACTTTATCTTTTATAGTTATCTTGATTTTAGGATATTCCATGTTAACTATAAACTTAAACATGAACACTAAGGGAAACTAGAACCAAATAATGTGTTTATTTGTTTGCTAGATGGCTTTGAAATGTGCTGATATTTGTAATCCGTGTCGGACCTGGGAGCTAAGCAAACAGTGGAGTGAAAAAGTAACCGAAGAATTTTTTAATCAAGGCAAGTAGTAAGGAGTGAAGAGTTATTACCATAGATTGTGAAACACTGATGGCTGTGGTGATTACAAAGCAACCTGAGCTATTTGCAACAGTTTCTATGGAGTTGGAATGCTTTCATTAAATTGCTGTTGCTGGGATAATAAATTACTATTTTTTTCTAGATCTAGTTTTTGATTTATTGTTTGGTTATCTCCCATCAGGTCATTTTCAATCCTAGTGATCATACATATAGATTTTCTCCATGGTGATGTATCCCTAATCTGTTTCTTCAAGTCTCCTAATGATACACTCGTCACTGTAACTGAAAGCATTCAATGCTGCTAGCCATCCTGTTGTTCTCTTTTCTTCTGTCTTTCCTAGCATTAGAGTGTTTTCCAGATAGCTGGGTCTTCTCACATTGTGTCCTAAGGAAGATAATTTGAACCTAGTTATTTGTTCTTCAAGTCAGAACTTTGGGTTGATTTGTTTGATGATCCATTTATTTGTTTTCATGGCTGTCTTATGATATTCTCAGAGGTTTTCTTCAACACCTAAGTTCAAAGATTTTAATATTCTTCCTATCCTGGTTTTTTTGAAGTCCAACTTTTACTTTCATAGAGTGTCATAGGGCAGACGTTTTCAATGTTTTTCAAGCTGCGAACCCCAAAACATGTCATTGCTACATGAGGGATCCCATTCATATAAATTCAACTAATTACTAATAGACAATTCATGTATATTTTTCCACATTTTTATTGACCTCTCTGTGGATTTCCTGGCAAGATGCCATGGATCTCAAGGGGTCCACGGACCCCAGGTTGAAAACCTCTGTCATAGGTAATACCATGGCTTGCATGATTCTCATCTTCGTAGGTATAGAGACTTCATGACCTTTGAATTTCTTTTCCAAGGCAGAAGCTAACCCTATTTCAGTATTTTCATTGTCAATTCTGAAGCTGATCTAGCTGTTATCATTATAATATTCTTTATATTTAATTTCAGTCTCATTTTTTCATTGTTCTTTTTGACCTTAAATATTGGGACTTGCAAATCCTTTGCATTTTTGGTTATTAGCTTAGTGTCATCAGTGTACTGTAAGTTGCATGACTCTCCTATTTCTATAATCTGTCCTGCATAATCATGAAAACCGTAAATCATGAGTTCAATTTTTCTATTTTATGCAAAAAGTTTTTAAGGAGTTTTCACTTAACAATAAACATTGTGTCTTCTCTGATGAAAGAAGTCACTTTGGTTATTGCAGTAAATTCCATGTTCACTAGTTATTCTCAATTGTGGGCAATGCTATATCTTTTCATCTTTTCACATACAATAATCTCGCTGCAATTATCATATACAAAAATAGAATTTGATGATTCTTTTGCAACTGTTTGTCCATCATCCTGAAAAGAAAGACCTTTGGTCTCAATTTTATGTTAATCTCTTTCTTTAAATAAATATTCCTTTGTTTTTTCCAGAGAGAAGTTATTTTCTTTTATATAAGTTGGAATAATATTGATGAAATGCTTTCTGTATAGGCATGGTATCTAATAATTCATCATCTTCCTCTTGCAATTTCAAAATCATGTTCTTATCTTTTTCTTTTCCTAATTTATATGCCAAGTATTTCCCTGGTTTGTTTGCAAACTCAGCATATTTTTCTTTTACATTGTTCCCTTTTATTTCCATTTCTCTTTTGTTAATAAGGATAATTGTCATTGAAAAGCTTAATTTGTTGAGAAATATCTTTTCTGGCAATTTCTTCAAATCTTCTTTCCTGTGTACCTTTACAAAATTGCTTGTTTTTTTACTTTTTTTCCAGTTCACTATTACATTCTCTCTAATAACCTCTAATAAAAGTTTTGTGCCCAAACCATTCTTAAAGCAATACCTTTAGTAAAATTATTAAAAATAATAATGTCTTTTTACAGCTGTTCTCAATTGTTTCTTTCTGTAGCACATTTCATTTAGAGGCAGTCCTCAACTTAGGACCATTTGTTTAATGACAATTGGAATTAACAGTAGTCTCTGAAAAAAGCAATTTCAGTCCCAATTGTGGTCTTCAGTTGATTACTACTTTGTAATCCCCAACAGCTAGATTTCCTTTTATAAACCAACCTCACAGGATTATGATTCAAAACGTTCTTTAGAAGTATATCCACTTTAGTAGACAAATTCTTTGAAATACAAATCATGGCTAGGAACACATTATTACTTATTACCTCAAATTTTGTTTGGTACTTTCCTTGGAAAATATCAAAACTAAAAAAGGAAAAAAAGCACTATTAAAATAACGTGTATGGATAGATCATGTATGACTCCTGCCGTACTATTACATTAAACAGCATGAGGAATTCAGGCATGTGACTGGAGAATGGTGCTTTCTGTTTTCATGGGGAAAGTTCTTTATAAACCTTTATTTTAAGGATGCACACAGCAGTCTGTTTTTATCCCTTTCTCAAAACACTGAGAAATCCTACAGCTAATTTTTAGTAAGAGTGGGTCTGGGGCTTCATGGATTTTATCTAACTGTACTATATTGATAGTCCTTGAGTTACAACTACATTCAGTGACTGTTACAGTGGCACTCAGTGAGAGTACTTATCATTGGTCCTCAAAGCTTCAGCTGTTGCAGCATAATGAAACATTGAGCATTGAACAGCTGGTTTCACTTTCACAGTAGAACTTGATTTTCTTCACTTCATTCATTCCTTTCAGTCGCTCATTCTGTGCTGTGGGTCCCCAAGTGTCTGTCACAGATTTTGGAGGTGGGGGTATATTTCCTGACATTGTAGGTAATAGATGATTAAAATAATCTTCTGTTGTAGGAGACATTGAGAAAAAATACTGCTTAGGTGTGAGTCCATTATGTGATCGGCAGACTGAAACCATAGCCAACATCCAGATTGGTAATTATCGATATTTATATGGAAAATTGTCATGATTTTTATTAATGTAATGTAATGAACTGTCTTTGGACGATTGCAAATAAGTTTTTTTTCTTTTATTGGAGTGTATTAATGTTGCTTGAATTATGCAACATGAATTTATGACTTTAAAAACTTTGTGTTCATGAAACAGGATTTCTTTTAACTAGAACGTATAATTTGCCTGAAATAATCTTAAATTGCTTTTTGAAATGAGCTTAAATGTCAGTCTAATTTTGATTTGATAAATTTTTATAGTGAAGTTTTACATTTATAAACAAGGAAGCAAAAATTTGCAAGTAACAGCTCAACCAAATTTAAACCAGTTTCTTCGTTATGACATTGCATTCAAGTTTTGGAAAATAAATATTTTTATTAAAAGTTTTTTCCTAATATAAAATACATGTAGAGACAATGGATAAAAAGAGGAAGGAAAGTAGGGGGAAGGGAAAAGAAATGCTTTGTTAGGTTTGCATGCTCCATTCTGAGCTTCTTGGTTTAAATTAATCATAATATGCATTGGTGCCGAAATTCAACATACGGTGATACATACTGCAAGTTATATTTAGATTCCAGCCATAAAGTGGAAACTCCCTTCTAGTTACATAGTTGGAGAATGACGGTTATTTGCAATTAATATTTGTCTGTCTCAATCTTAAGAACCAGACTATCCACGAGGACATAAGATCTTAATAAATAAAATCCAAAGCTTACCCCTGATGCAACATCCTATTTCTATAGTGACTGGCTGGATACCTTGGGGCAGTCCATTGGCAAGGCAGGAATGCCATTTCACCCTCATGATTAAGTACTCCAGGAGCTGCTGTTCGGGGTCATGATGCTAGTTCTTGGGAAGAGTCAGATCATAGCTCTGCTTTAGGTCTAAATATAGGGTGTCTATTGATCTCAATGTATGTAATCTGTGGCCAGTTTGTACAATATGGCATATTGTAAAGTAAAACTAGATTCATAGGAAGAATGATACACTGTTTCTCAAGGACTATAATAGTTTATTAATTGCATGCATTTCCTATGCTCAGTAATATGCAGGTGCTGTTCAGTGCAATAAACCATGAAATATTGAATTATTCTTAAAAAGTACAGTGTTGTGGGGTCGAGTTTTTTGACGTTCAAATTGCAACTTATTTTTTTCTTTCTAGGTTTTATGACCTATTTGGTGGAACCATTATTTGCAGAATGGGCTCGTTTTTCAAACACCAAGCTATCTCAAACCATGCTTGGTCACATGGGACTGAATAAGGCTAGTTGGAAAGGGATTCAGAGAGAACAGTCTAGCAGCGGTGGTGATGATACTGATCCTGCATGTGAGGAAACAGACTCTGATGTAGTACCTCAGGAACACCGATTATCCTGACCCCAGGATCTGCTTAACAAACTGCTCTTGCTTGGTATCTACAGACCAGCGTTTGAGGATATATTCTGCCTGACTGCCAAGGTTTCAGTGTAAACAATGCCAGCATTATTTATTTACAATTGTTTCCTTTGAGAAATCATTGGAAACTGGTTTTGTTACAAGACCTGAACATAGAGCAATATGCATATGCCTCGGTTGGCTTCTGCATGGAACCTTGAATATGCAACCCTCAGAAGAGTACAAGTCTTGACTGGGAAAGTTTAAGATTTGTTATGTGCCACATTATTTGGTTTTCTAGAGGAGATTTGACATAAGGCCTTCAAAACTGCCACATGACACAGATGATTCTCTTTTCCTGGAATTTTGCAGGACTCTATTCAATCCTTGTCCAAAATGTGGAAATGTGAAGTGCCCATACTTGGCTGCCTTGGGCAAGAACTGATGTTTACAAAAACAGACTTGGAAACTGTAGATTCAAAATTTAACCTTTCTGCATGGCTGTGAAGGAACCACTGATTTTTTTTTAAAATTATCAAATCTGAAACTGCAGCTCATTTTTCTCTTAGTAAGAAAAGTCTGCCATGGATTACACATTTGGTTGCGCATTGAGAATTGAACATTTAATGCAAAGCACAGCCGCATTTTACTCCAGAGTATGGGAATGCAATATAGCAAGCAGAAATACTTCTGAATTTTGGGGAGGGAGGTGGGATGGAGGAGAGGAAGAACTTCAAATTATGTTAAGATTCCATGGTGAAAACATTTGCATGTTGTTTTTGCTATTGTACACTTGAACTGCACATGCAACAAAAAAGGTGGAATGACTACCAGAAACAGCTCAGGGTATTGCCAGTCTGAAATAAAGTGGGATGGAAAGCATGTTCTTCATAACAAGGGTACAAAATGCCCCTTACGCTGCAGTGTGTGTGTGTGCGTGTGTGTGTGTGTAAGAGAGAGGGATAAGAGAGAGAGAGAAAGGGAGAGGGAGAATGAGTGAATGATTGAATGAGTACCTGGTGGGATTGGGGAAAAGGGAATAATGGAGTCAAAAGGCATTTTTTAATTTATTCTTTTTAGAATGTGATATTTTCATGAGCAGCCACGGGGGAGTGGGGGAGAAAACTGATAGGTTGTTACAGCTGCCTTAAACTATGCACAAAGCTAAGTGACCAAATTTTGTTGATTGAAAAAGTGCATTGTTTACTTATTCCCTCCCTCTACTGAAATGTTACCCATTCTGGGGTTTTTTTGATGTGAAAAGGAGAAATGTTTTTAAGGACAAATTTTAAGGACTAATTTTTAATCTTCAAGCATTCCTTTTTTTGTATGTTTTAAGTTTTAAGTACTGTAAGCACAACTGTAATCTATTTTGAGAAACTGGTGCTTTGATTTTGTTCATTTGTATTTTCCTTGTTTTTACTGTAAAGACTGTTTTGTTCTGTTTACAATTTGCAACAGCCATTTTTGGGAGAGAGCTTCAGTGTAAAGCCATTTCTCAAAGGCTTTGCCATCCTCATGTTAATGTGCCTGTTGCTATTAATATTTGATTAATAATAAAAACTTTTCACAGTATCTCGAGTCTAGTTTGAAAGGTGGAAGAAAGTGTTACGATCACATTAACCAGAGAATTCCTTTCTTAGTGGCTTTGGAATCAATAAGAGCTTCTTGTGTTGTAGAGGTTTTCTTTGTGATTCCTATGCAGCAAATATGTAGCACTTAGACCAAAATGTTCTAAAGCCAAGGAAAATCTTTAGTGGAAAGCATATCCTAGGTGTGGATTCAGTTATCTCCTCAGTCTCTTTTCAATTACAGCAGCAGTGCCGAGAGTCTTTTCTGTGATAACCTCAGGTGCACTATAGGTGTTTCAGGGATTGGAATATGAATGGGGAGATCCAGGTTCTAGGCCATCATTAGCCATGGAAGTTTGCTAGGTGATTTGGAGCTAGTCACTCTTCATCAGCCCAAAATTCCTCTGAGGATTGTGGTTATGGAAAACTAAGAAATCTTGTATTGCAAGAAGCCATAAGCCTATACCTATAAAAAAGCTAGCAGTGGTTTGTCTTTTGAGGATTTTTGTCTTTGTTTTTCTTTCTCTTATGTTGATTTTCTAATCACAAATTAATTTCTGTAATATATTCATAATTATAGACTGATTAGAAGGTGAGGCCACACTACTCATTAGGCAATTTTATAGCCTTTTCTTAGGGAACATAAAACTAGGGCTTTGAAATAACCTTTTTTGCAAATATATTAATATGGTGGCAAAATTCCATCCACTGATGGGTGTTCCTTATCTCATACGTCTTAGAAAATGGTACATTGACAGTGTTTGCCCACAAATCTGGCCCACCAAAGTTGAGGCACTTAAGACAGGTGCTGGTGTGGGAATTCCCAGTTAGTTCAGGCCCCACTCATACAGGAGGACACACGCTGGACTTGATTTTTGCCTCTGAACAGTGGTTAGATGGTCTGAAGTTAGGGGATTTAGTCATCGAACCCCAGTCATGGTCAGATCATTATCTCCTGAAGCTCGGCTTCCTCTCCGCTACGCCCCGCCGCAGGGAGGCGGAACAAACATTATGGTTCCGCCCCAGGCGCCTGATGGATCCAGATAGGTTCCTGATGGAGCTTGGGCCTTTCCCGCAGACCCTATCCCACAGCTCGGCTGAAGAACTCGCGGCCTCTTGGAACTCAAAATAGCTAACCAAGAAAGTAAAGTTTCAGTAAGCCTTCCCGCCTTGACTGTGTACAACCCATTTGTCAGAACTTTCTGCATTCTTGAATAATGGAAGAAACGTAATCCATTTTCAGATCAAAGTTCACTCATTTATTTGTTCAAACTATCAGTAAGATCGACTGTACTCACAGTGAAAGATATTGCTGGAATTAATTATTAAGTGGTTTTACACAGTATTAAGTAGACATTTCTCTAGCCCAGCCTCCTGTCCCAGGACAGGTGTTACCCTGGTAACTATCATTCTACCGACCTGAGCACATGAGCGACCACGCTGATAAGAGTTTCTAAAACATAAATACATTCCCACAGAGCAGTTTTCTCCCTTCTTCCACCAATCTATGGCTAATTCCTTTTTAAAGGAATAGGCATCATTTTCAGCTAATCAAGTACAAAGGAGGAATTTGACACCATTCCTTGAGTAGCTTCTGGCCCCTTCACTCTCTTTGAGGAAAGCTTTTTAACATGAAGAACTAGCTCTGCCTGGAGAGTAGAAGAGCTGGGACAGACTGAGTTCTGTTTCTACAAGCCTGATAAGGATAATCTGGCAGGTGTTTCCTCTTTGGGTTTCTCTTTATTGTCCTCTAGCATTAACTTTCTTACAGACAGGAAGAGGTTTTTCAAGCTGTCTATAAAAAAGTGTGTCGCCTAGCAACAGACCTGCTAAATCCCCTAGTCTGTGGCCAAAAGGCAAAATGGAGCATCTTGCTCTCTTCTGTACTCAGAAAAAACCAAGTGCCTCATAAAAAAAACCTGATTAACTTTCTTCTCTAACTCCCCATTGCCTACCCTTTCTTCAGAGCAGGCTTTATGCTTAGCAAGCATTGAGTCTCCAGGCACTCATTGTCTGATGCTCTGGATGATTCAGAAGAAGGCTGATAATTTCCCTTCAACACAGGCTCATTTAAAAAAAAAAGAGCTTGGAAAAGCGCCAGCATTGACTTTCTGTGATGCAGTAAAAGTTTTAATATCTTATCCCTTTTCATTACCTTGAACGGCATGTGAATTCACAAGGGAAGACCAGCCTTTAGCATGCATGCTTCCATATCATTACTGACTTTTTTTTCTCTGGTTAAAACCTGAATTCTGTTTACTTAGTCATAGTCAATCATGGGGCCAGAGGATGCCAGTCCCATATTGGCAGAATTGGCAGCTCAGGCAAGACACAAAAAGCAGAGGAGCCATCCAAGAACGAATCAATTATCAAGAGTTTATTGCGCCCCAGTGGAGTAAAGATGTTCTATGCATCTTCTAAAAGTAAAAAAAAAGCAGTATCTCAGTCAATTCCAACTTGAAAGATATCAAATCTCTACTTACTTTGCCTACTTTCTCTTGGCACGTTTGCTTAAATTATTTTGAAATTTCAGCATTCTCAAATAGATTGAGATCAGATTCATCTGTGGTTCTGAATCCTTCATAAAAACCATAGGTATCTACCAAAAATTGGTAAATTTTTTTGGGTGGCTTTTAATCTTACTGGATTTCCACAGCTCTGCCTTTTGAAAACAGCATTGGGAAGAGAGAAAAAACCAATGACCGTATTAACTTGGTAAAATTTAAGAATTCTTGAAAATTCAGTAAGGACCCTTAAGCCATGTTTCCTCAACCTGGCATCTTCCAGAATGGGCAACAATTCTCTGTGTCTTGGGTATATTTTAAGACTAAGGAGTGAAGTTACTCTTGAAAGTTCCTGAAGTACTACTTGGTTCAAAATGTGATAACTTGATTACTAATCTGCAAGATTAGTTCATATTAAAAAAATGTGACTTTCTGAGCACAGTTTGGCCTGCTGTTATTAAATCTTTCAATCCCTGAATGGCTTGAAGCCTAACAATCTAAAGAATATCTTCTTTTATTATGAATCAGCAGACATTAAGACCTGCTAGAAAATCCCTTTGGAAGATAGCCATGTTATTCATTCTCTGTTCATTAAATGCATAGAAGGGGACCATCTCTGGTGTCATTTCCCCTGTTCAACAGAGGCATCACTCTGACTTCTTAGTGAAGTCCAATTAAAGCATATCTCTTTCACCAGGCCTTGGATGATAATGATTTTATTATTTATGACTTAATTTGTTTTATTTTTGTGATTTATAGTGTGAGCCAGCCCTGTAGAAATTGAACAAATCAATCAATCTGTCAGTCAGTCAGTCAAAGGATATGATGGCTGAAAATTCCGGGAACTGTAATTCCAAAATATCTGAAAGAGAAACTCGTATAGATTGTGGAATTAAGATTAGCCATAGCCAGAAACAGTTGCCAGGAACAGCTTTTAATACCCAATCCACTGAATCTGAAATCTTGTCCAATATCTTCTGAAAAACTTCCAGTATTGAAGCAATTTCTGAAGGCAAGTTGTTCTACTGATTAATAGTTCTAACTATCAGGAAATTTCTCCTTTATTCTAAGTTGTTTTTCTCCCTGAATAGTTTCTCTGCACTCTTTCTAGGGTCTCAACATCTTTTCAACACCTCAGGTGCATAATCTGAAATCCTCACCTATTTAAGATAGGAAGCACCAAAGCCTATTTTAGGTTATGATAGAGCTGGTTTCAAGATTTATGCAAGCATGTATCCTGCATTTTAACTCAGTGATACATGAATCTCCTTTCTCAGGTTTTCTCATTTAGCTGAAAATATAGTGTCGGATGAATGCATATAATTAGTTCAGAGGAAGAAGATGGACCTCAAGAGTGCTTTATAGATAAAGAGATCAAATTGGAGAAGAATTTAATGGTCAATTAAGTCACAGTCCCAATCTAATAGAAATAAATGCAATTCATGTCTTGTAGTCATCATGAAGCAATTAGAATGCTGCTGTTCTGCTGCTCTGTTATACGGCTAAGCAGGAGATGTTGCTAATCAGCCTTCAAAGACAACAGGTAATAATTAATAGGCTTATTTTTGAGCTTCCAGTTTTTACTGTTGAAAAAGAAGAGGCTATGCTACTTTTAATTCCAAACCGAACCTCTGCAAAATAACATACTTTTATTTTAAGAATATAATTTTTGTTTATTTATAAAATAAAAAAAACATAGTAAACATTTCAGCAGGCGTCAGTTGAGTGAGTATACAGTTAATCATATTTAGCATTTTCCCATGGAATCTATTTTCTAATACATTTAAATGTCTGCTCCTCTTCTTTTCTTTTTCCCAACCAGCTATAAAAAAAGTCCCAAGTCCAAAAATATGTTGATTCTTCTTTCTCTTTCAGTCATAATGTCAGTCTATCCATTTCAGCAAGTTCCAATATTTTACTGATTATTTCTTCTTCTGGTGAAATATTTTCACTTTTCCAGTTTTGGGCAAAAACAATTCTTGCTGCTGTTAATATATGTACAGCTAAATACAAATACTGCTTTGCAGACTTTTCAGGAACTATCCCTAATAAAAACAACTCTGATTTAAAGTTTATCTGTATTCCCAACATCTCTT
>JANHFO010008594.1:30063-42192 GCA_032468095.1 Pareas carinatus | reverse complement strand
AGAAGGAAGGAAGGAAGGAAGGAAGGAAGGAAGGAAGGAAGGAAGGAACTCACCCGCGCCTCAGACCGGAGCGCTCCGACTCCCTCGCTCCGAGTCTCCCGGAGCCGCCGAGTTCCACACGGTTGGCAATCCCTCGACTCCTCTTCGTCTGTCTCCCGCGGCAACCAATCCTGCGAAGCGCCGGTTACAGGCCTGGCCAATCGCTGCTCTTCATTTAGAGAGGCGAGGCTTAGTTTCGCTGCTGCCGGGCCAGATGACGGGATAGCATCGTCCATATCGTCATCGGGACTGGATAGAAGCCAGCGAACTCTATGATCTCTGGAGTGACATCCGCTCCATAGACCTTCTTTCTCATCTCGATGGTTTCAAAAAGTTCAAAAGCCGCCTAATGCTTCGGATAAACTATTTGAGACAAAGACTGAGAAAGTTCGGCTCTTTAGTATCAAAGGATCGCGTAGGAGCGCCATCTAGTGCTGTCTTGCTATAACAAATACCTAAGTTTGCGTAAAGGCGGTTCTTTGCTTTGTCCTGCGGTATATATTGGCACTAGCTATTGACTGACGTACCACCACATCGTTGTCGACTCTTAGCAGCCACATAAATAAGTTCGATCTGTTCCTAAGTTGGTTCTTCAGCTCTTCCAATGGTACTTCCACTCTTAATAGAGCCCATCTATCTTACATCTGGTTGTCCTCTTCTTAAATATTAGTGGAGAAGCCATTAAAAAAGAGCACACATTCAACATTTTTGGATACCTTAATTTTGCACTACACAAAAAGTTTTATGTGGAGTAAAACCGACTTATTTAAAAAGTCATTGCTACTATTGCAAAGATAATTGTAGATGTTTATGAATAGCTTAATCTACTGATTTTTTAAAAGGTTTGCTCCCAATTATATGGGTACAGGATTATAGCCTTAACCACATCCATGCCTTTCCTAAAGACCAACTGAATTTTTCTACTTTAAAGGTATAGTTACACCTATACACTTATATATTCTTACTATAACAAAAAATTAACAGATGCAGCAGTTTGTTTTCAGAGATGCAAATTATATACAGAGGCATATTTAGAAGCATCATGTGTGTGGATGTAGAATAGCAAATCAAAGAACTGGAATTATATTTATGATCGAGGTTCCACATCAACGAAGTTATTTTCTTGGTATCACAAGCCTATGCTAGAAACCCACTAATGCATTTAACAATCCCACACAGACATGGTTTCTTAATAAGCACCAAGTGATTAGGTTTTGCGGGTAAATTAAGCAAACTATGGTTTATAATAAAAATTGTAGTTTATAAATAGCTGGACTTATTCAATATGCTTACAGGTCATGTCATAAGCCTTTTGTAACCACTTATATATTTATCGGAAAACTAGTCCACAACAAGTTGTTTTTTTCAATTTTATAGCAACCGTGAGAAATTTAAACTGCAATTTAAATATAATTGTTTTTCTGACTCTGAAATTTACTTCCAGGTAAATATGGTCACTCCGGCTTAGTACTTAGATGAAAAAAATTAGGAATGTCCAGGGCTGTTGTCTAGGCTGGAAAAAAACCCAGGAAGACAAAGAAGCATTTCTGTAGAGCTGCCAACAAAATTGCATGAATGTTTCTCTGAAATCAGGTAAGGAGCCGTTTTTTATTCAAAGGAAAAATCTTTTTCTAAAGTATATAATTGCATTATAAAATTCCAGTCCTAGACCAGCCTCTTAGGAGCTTTCTTTGAGAACTCATACAGAGAGAATCACTGTAGATCAGGGTTTCCCAATCTTGACAACTTTAAGGCAGGTGGACTTCAACTCCCAGAATTCCTCAGCCAACTCCCATTCTGGAAGTTGGAAGTCCATCTGTCTTAAATTTGTCAAGATTGAGAAACTCTGCTGTAGATTATATATATATATATTACCCTAAGATTGCGATCCTATACGATATTAGGTTAAATTCGGAGGAAATGGAACACACTAGCCTTCGAGTAAACTTTACTGCGAGAGTCCACAAGCAGGCACATGCGCGCGATACGTCCCAAATCACTCATTCGCTTGCAAACGTAAATCGCAACCTTCAGAAACTGAACAGAGCTTCTTGGGAGTTGTAGTTATTGAGATCTCTCCTAAAATGTTTTCTATTCTAACCCACAATGCCTCAGAGCTCGTGACCCGGAAAAAGCCAATCAGGGGGAGCCATAATAAGACGAGCCACGAATGGAGAAGACACGCCTTCGGTTGCAGCCAATCGCGTCTCGGGGATCGCGGTGGTGCCGGAGAGCGGCGACCGCCCTCCTTGCTGGGTGAATGCTGCCTTGGCGGGTCGGCGATTCCCGTTCAGCTGACCTTCGTCGGGCGCCCGGAACCTCCAAGCGGCTTCCCCGCCGGGGTCTCCGGGTATGCGAAGGCGGCCGCAGCAGCACTAGTCGATCCGTGATTTTGAGTGGTCCTTCCTCCGTGGGGCGGGAGCACCCAAGCGCCTCCCCTTCTGCGTCCAATGAAAGTGAGGGCGGTAATGGGGATCCCTGGACCCGGGGATGGGGCCGGAGGGGCAGGAAAGAGACGGGGGGGGGGAGTTGAAGCGGGAGTGGATGAAAGGCGGACGGGGAAGAACACAAGGCAGAGATCGCGAGCGCTACTACTTCTTCGGTGCCTGGAGTTCTTTGGGAGATCCCATTTATCCTCCTGCCTGAGACTGAGGATTTGCAATCATTGTACTGTCACTTGATTTAGTGTGAATCAAGGCTCAGTGGCAGTTGGTTGCTAGTTAGGTTTAGCATTGCAGCTCAACTTACTCTCAATCTTGTTATGTTCCAACGGAAACCCAGATTGGGTGATTAGTTTGTTTTTTGATGAGTGAGGTTGCAATCCTATTTACCTTCCAGGCTTTCAAGAAGAGACGGGATAGCAACTTGTATGAAATGGTATAGGGCAGTGATGGTGAACCTCTGGCGCTTGTGCCACAGCAGCCACTCAGAACCCTCTCTACTTACTGACAGTGAGCCAAGTCGCCTCAGCATCGCCCCAGAGCTGAGCATGCTCAGAAAGGAGTAGTGATGCCAAGTGATAATGTCATGGGGCCATGCGCAAGCTCAGAAAAAGAGTAGCGGCGCCAGGTGATGACATGTGTCGCGACTCATTAGCTATGACTCATTTGGGCACTAGGTGTCTAAAAGGTTAGCCATCACTGGGATAGGGTCTCCTGCTTGAGCAGAGGATTGGGCTAGATTACCTACAAGGTCCCTTCCAACTCTGTTATTCTGTATTTAGTGCAAGAGCTGCAGTGCAGGAAAGTGCAAGGATGAGGCCAGGTAGCTGCCAGGAGTCGAGTCGAGTCGAGTCGCGTTACTGACTTGTACTCGTGAAAGCAAAAGAAAAACTGCAAAGTCCAGTGTCCTAATTGGAATATGCATTCCTAGAAATAAGTCGCAGGCTACTTGTGGATGAATAGGCATGTGTTTGGACTTTGGAGTAACATGTTATCTGAAGACTGCAATTGTGTGCTTGGAAGTGCTAATGAAATTGCTAGACTTCCAATTAAGTATCCATAGAACAGCACTTCAAATGCCAGTCTTATACATGTTTTCTTGAAAGTCCTATTTCCCATAATGTGATTTCTGTAGTTTAAACCCTAGAAATTCATCCGACATTATTATCTGGAAATTTTTAAATGAAACCCCTTTCTAATGTTTATATGAGCAAGTTACTTAGCTTTGAATTGAGTTAGAGTAGGAAACTGTTGAGGAGTACTTCTATGATATTTGTGTAGCACTACACAATTTGCTCATGTGTTACTATATAAACATGATATTTACATGATATTTCTTAGGTCTGATCCTAAGTACTTGCTTTCCAAGTAACTTTCTTGGCAGTGTATAGATTTCCAAAGGAGCTTATTGTGATATTTCCTTATACCAACTTTTGTAATATGGGGAAAGTGCTGTGTTGCAAGAGTAGCTTCGTGTAATTAAAAATGTTCTTAAAATATTAAATAGTGTGGCTGGTTTAAATAGAGGAATACATCCATATTTTAGTTCAGTGATTTCAAATTCTTCACCTGATTGGCACTCTTTCAGTTTGCTTTGGTGTGGAATGTCTAAATAAGAATCAAGTATTTGTGGGCCTACTCAAATGGGGACAATCACTTCCCATTTAGAGGCCGCTTCCACAGAAGGTAGTCCTCAACTTATGACCACAATTGAGTGTAAAATTTCTGTTGCTGAGCAAGACAATTGTTAAGTGAGATTGACCCCGTTTTATGACCTTCCTTGCCACAGTTGTTAAGTGAATCACTGCGATTGAGCTAGTAACACAAGTGAATCTGACTTCCCTATTGATTTTGCTTGTCAGATGGTTGTAAAAAGTGATTGATCACATGACACTGGTACACTGCAACTATCATAAATATGAGTCAGTGGCCAATTTTGATCATGTGACCATGGAGTTGCTGCAATGGGTTGTAAGTGCAATATGGGCATAAGTTATTTCTTTCAGTGCCATTTAGTAACTTTGGTCACTAAATGACCATTCGTGAACTCTTGTAAGTTGAGGACCACCTGTATTTTTGGTTTTATCTGAACTGAGAACATATCCTGCTGGTATGTATTCTGCAAAGCAAGATTTATAGGGGCGATCTTTCTGGGAGTCTTGATTGCTATCATCTATGGAATTAGCTGTGGAATATGTAAGAATCTTTCTAAGAATTCCAGCATTTGCGTGAATATAATATACTGTCTTTGTAGTTTTTTATTTATTTCAAAAAATGCTCCCAAGTTGTGATTTAATCAAGAAGCCTATTTTATTATGTATTACAGATAATGCAATTGTACCTATTATGTACAATTACATAATAGGTAATTGTAGCCATGTTTAGTCTTTGAGGGGAAGAAAAAAAATCAAAACTCACAAGTGGTTAAAATGTACCTAATAAGTAGTCAAAATTTACTTTATGTTTATATGATCTTAACAAATACCAATAATATTTCCTGCATACATACACATCTTGTTATGGTGTACATATAGCCCTGTGAATTATGATTCAGGACTTCACAATTTTAAAATCTCACAGCTTGTTTATTTCACCATGATCTAAATAGTACAGCCTTTCTTCCTAAAGAATGAATTATATCAAATTATATTAAAGCAGCATGTATTTTTGTTATAGTAGTTATAAAATTACTTCATATCACTGTAGTTACTAATAACAACTTCCTTTGTAGTAGAATCATATGTATGACAAGGAAAAATGAATACCTCAATGAATCTGGAGCCTGATGCACTCACCGTAGTAAACCAGCTGAGAGATCTGGCAGCTGACCCTCTGAATAGAAGAGCAATCGTCCAGGATCAGGGCTGTCTACCAGGCCTTATATTATTTTTGGATCATCCCAACCCACCAGTTGTCCATTCGGCATTACTTGTAAGTATTACAGGATAGCTCATCTTATAGCATTAAGGACTTTGGGGAGCCAGGGAATCTAAAATGTAAGAACCTAAATGCATATTTGCTATCATTGTGTTTCCACTGATTACACCCAAATATTGTGATTGCACATCTAGAAAATTGCTTGAATTTGTGTTCTCTGGATATGTTGAAATACCTTGAGTAGAGCAAGTTAAACTCTTTATTCCACTGAGACATGAGACAGAGAAAGATGGCTTTAATAAAAATGATGGGAAAAATTATAGCACACTTAATATAGTCTAGAGCTCCTCTACCTATATGGTCATAGTGGTAACTGCTTAGGGTTATGTAATTACAGCAACAAGGTTTTTTACAAGGCAAAGTAATATTTGGAAATCCGCATTTGCTCAGCATTTTGCAATTAAAGTTATTTAATTCATTAGTATGTGAAGTTTGTAGGACATCAGTTTTATTCAAGGAGGTTTTTTGGTATTTTTAGGCTTGTGTGATACCTAGCCGTCAGATTTTGCCAAAATGGATGTACATTGTGGTACACGTTTTGGGCATTTTCTAATCTGTTCATTTTATTGCAAGTTTCTCTGCTCAGAAATTCTGATTAGATGCTGTCTTCTATTCTATGAAGGAATCTATAAGTGAGTTTCAGGTGTCATAAGAAACTTTGTCACTTGAAAAATACAGATGCATGATATAATGAGGCTTGTAAAGATAAAATCCCACGTGCTAGGGCCCATATCAGAAATCTAATTTCTATATTACGTGTTGGTTATTTATTTATTATTCAAATCAGTGTGCATCTAGATTTTTTCATGCATTTTATTATTTATTTTTAATCTATAGTACCACTTTTTCCGCCCTTTGTGTAATGTTGTTCATTCCAGAAAGAAAAGTATGCTGAATATATAAGTGTATAAATTATTCTCAACAACATTTATAGTATAATAATCCCTGAGCAAGATCAGGGGCGCTATGCTGCTTTAAATACATAGGTTTGTATTTAAAATATAACATATGGCCTACTTAATTCATAGCAAATACAGCTACCAAATGGTGTGTGTTAACACAGTTTGATCATTTCTTTCAATTACAGTTCAAGTTTTAAATCTCTTTAGAGAAAATGCTTGTTCCTGGCAGCTCCAGATTGTCTATATATTATAGAGATTTCTTTGAAGTTCTGATTCTTGAAGGCAGAAGCAAATCAATGCAGTTTAATCATGTTGGTTTGATATATACTATTCAGAAAGGAAAGAAACCAGCGTGGAACTCTTATCATCAAATTAAACTAGCAGTTCAGAAGTTTGAATAACTTGTCCAAGTTTGCTTATTCCCTTTCTTGGGATTTTGTTTCCAAATGTTTTATTGAAGTTTATTGTAACATAAAGTGCAGTGAAAATAAAGATTAAGCAAAAAAAAGAGGAGGGCATGCAGGATTATTTTTAAATAAAAGAAGGAAAAAGATGTTGACTTCTAACACCTAACCAACACAATAAGATACTAATACACTTACAACCTCAACTTTTTACATTACCTGTTATTATAACTTATAAACCAGTTCTAGAAATACACATTATTAAATCTTCAAATTAAATTCTAAGTTTCATTTTTCTGTTTCAAGCATAAATAACCAGAAGCAGTATCCCAATAGAAACAAGACCAATTAAAACCTCTTTTTAAAAAACATTTTACATTGTCATCTTAACCACATCCATTTTTTTTCTTGTGATATATAGTTCTATTTACACTTTTTAATCTTTCTGAATTATTCTTTATATTAAAAAAAATCACTATACTCTTTCAAATTCTTTGCTCTCCTGGTATTTTTAAATTCCAGGGATTGCTTTAAGACTCTAGCAAACGTTTTTACAATTAGCATTGAAAAAGAAGAAAAGTTTAACTATATTCCGTAAGCTAGCTTTTGTGAGTGTGCTTTCAAATCATTGTTGATTCCTGTTGACTGCCTGGAGAAGTCCTCACAGTTTTCTTGTCCAGATTTTATTTATCTATTTAATTTATTTAATTTAATTTATATACTCAGGAAGGACTCAGGGCGGTGAACAGCTATATAAAACATGTTAAATAAACAAAATTAAAATGGTACTTAAAATAATTATATGAGAGGCTGATTAAAAATAGTTAAAACTAAATTTAAAATTAATAAAACTCAATTAAAAACCAAATTAAAAACATGTGGAAGTGGTTTGGTAAAGGCCCTTACCCAGAGTTACTCAGTTGACTTCATGGTTAAGGCAGGGCTAGAACTCATTATCTCCTGATTTCTAGCTCAGTGTCTTTAACCACTACCTCAAACTGACTCTCAATAAGCTAACTTACTTGTTGATAAAATAAGAATGGTATCTATCATAGGGCCTTCTCTTCTGATCTGTGACATAATTTTTTCAGCTGTTATAGGCAGATTCTTAACAGCTGAAAATACTATTTCAATAACAAAAGATTTACAGACCTTATGACTTGCAGCTATTGAAATCTAGTTTCAAGGCTGACGAGGGTACTGAGAGTCTTGGAGTGTATATGGACTACAGGTAATCCTTGATTTATGACCAGAATTGGGACCGGAATCTCAGTTGTTGAGTGAAATGATTGTTAAGCAAGATGTCGTATGATTGCTTTGCTCAATGACCATAATCCAGGCACTTTGGGTTGTGGTTGTTAAGTGATATCAAGTGTTGCTAAGCAGACAGAGTGCCAGATAAGGAACACAGGGAACCTTGGGTTGGAGGAGACCTTGGGAGTCTTGAACCAACCCAACCCTAATAACATGTTGTCCCATAGCCCAGGGACCATAATGAAGTGCAAAGTCTCGTTGTGGGGCCCATAAGACATAATCAGGGGTTCTGTCAAAAGTGTAGCTGGTTTTCCCCCTGAGATAATCCCGTCCACCTGTTCAAAAGGAATGGATATCTTAAAGGTCTGGAGGCAGCGCCAGGGTTTGAGTGGTCTCAAAGTTAATGCAGCAACGGGTAATCCTGGAATCCAATAGGGCCTGCACTTGCCCCTTCCTCCCTGAGGAAGGGTCCATAATGTCAGCTGTAACATAAATTGGGGGCATAGGACCACTCACCATCAGGTCATCATTGCCCTCACTGTCGCTCTCGTAGAGAGTCACACCTGGTTTTGCAGGAGTTGATGGCGTCTTGTCCTCTTAGCCCAGTGGAGTTTCTGCCAACAGTCGAGCTGCTTTGGACTTTTCCAACTTTTTCTTAATCAGTGTTTTTTTTCCCTTTGAGGGGGAGCGTTGAGGTGTTGCTGGACTGTGTGTGAGTTGTGTGGGTTGTTGCGGACAAGTTTATCTGCTCTGGGGTTGAAAATTCTCCCTGGCGAGATTGCTTGAGTGGAGAGACACTCATCTGTGACCTGTGCCAGATCTCCCAAGGCTTCCTCCATTCCAGGGTTCTCTCATTATCTTACTCAGCAGCTTCTCTGCTCTGGCACTGAAAATCCTCCTGGTGAATTGGAAGCAGAATTTTCAGTGCCTAAGTGGAAAGGCACTGGATAAATTTAAATGGAATATTTTTGATTTTAATGTATTCTGCATATACATCAGTTGGTTTTGTAAGGGAAGTGATTATAATTTGTGTATCAATATGGTCAGGGAAACCCAGGCTGAGATTAATCAATGGATTGGAAGGACCCTTTCCAGACAATCTTTTTTGAAAGCCTCTGATAATGGAGCAGCCATAACTTCAGAAAGCAGACTGAGAGATGAATGCAGTTTCACAAACACATATATTAGCTATGAGAGTATTAAAATCCCAAGCGTAGAACTAGCCAAACCTGAAAAAAGAAAGTGAAATTGAACATTTCAGAATTTTCCATTTCTATTTTATAGAGAGACAAACATTATTTTTGATATTTACCTATGCTAACTTGCATGAGATGGGTGATATAGAAATGTGATGAGTAAACAAACAAACACAAACAAACAATATTTTTAACCTTCTGTTGTAAGCATTGAAGAACACATTTCCCAGTCTTTTGAATTACTGCAATGCATTTTTGAGAGGTGCGAAAGAAAATGCTTAGAATGTCTTTGGTTGTGGTTGGTTCTTTGATCCATTTGTTTCTAATAGGCTCTACGCTATTTGGCGGAATGTCGGGCCAATAGAGAAAAGATGAAAAGTGAATTGGGAATGATGCTGAGTTTACAGACTGTCGTACAGAAGTAAGTATAGCATGTTTTCTATGGTAAATGGTTGCCTTTTCCTTTAAAACTGCTCTCAAAGTCGTAAATGCAGCAATGCAAAGGTAATTGTTTTTGCTGATACCATACAGTGTGATCAATGAAACTCTGCTTTAAAGGCAGCAGTGATATTGATACCAGTTAACTGGAAATAAATTATAATTGGAGGCAAAAATAAGAAGTCACAGCAACGAAGTTATAAATGTTTAGCAACATTACTTCAATAAAGTTTCCCAAATGCAAGTGCTATGAGAAAAGGTATTTCCAGCAGAGTATTTTCAGAAAGATTTTGGTGACCCAGAGAAACCTGCTTATTGAAGACAGCTATACAAATAGCGAAGCCTTCAAGATGCTGCTAAAAGTTTTGCATGAGGTATTATAGACACGAATCTTTTACTACAGTCACAGACCAGAATTAAAAATTAAAATGGCATTGTAGGTAGTTCTTGGGTTACAATTGGAATTGATACCAGAATTGCTATCGCTAAGCAATATGATCATAAAGTGCAACATCATGCCTGGCTTAGTTCTTGTGCCGGTTGCTGCCATTGAGGGAGAACCTCGTATGGTTGTGACTTCTGAGCTTCTGCAGGCTTCCTCATTGACGTTACTTGTAGGACGCCAGTAGGGAATGTTGGAAATTGTGATCATATGACTACAGGTACAGTGTACTGGCTGGAACTATGGGGTCCTATCATAAGTACCAGGTCCTATCATAAGTACCATTAAATGCCACTGTAACTTTGAATGGGTTGCTGAATGTCTGGTCATAACCTAAAAACTACCTTTATGGAGATCCTAAGAGACAGAAAGTTTGTCCCACTATATCCCAAGTACAGGTTTCATCAGCCAATCCCAGCACTGCCAATCTTAAGGGAGTCTCAGATTATAGTCCAGAGCATCTGAAGGACATCAGAGCTTTTTTTTTTTGTAATATCCTAAATGTTGCTAAAAGGTATTGAAGTGCAGATTTTGTGCAGTTGTTTTAGCTTTTATGTCAATTAGGCAAGTGGTCCATGAGTAGCGGAAGTTACAACGTTCATAGCTTGTTTGATAATCTTGAGAAGCTTTACAATGTCTTTTTTGGTATATTAATATTTAGGGGAATTTTGATAGGTAGGAGCTTTTAATGCAGATTGCCAAATTAATGAAAGCCAAACTCTTAATTATTTAGCTAGAAACACTTTTTATACCATGGTAATCTACTTTGCCAGGATATGTTGAACTAAATCTAGCACAGATTTTTCAAATTTATTAGTTGCCTAAAATAATCAGCTAAATTAATATGTATTTAATTGCACAAGAATCCCTTCAGGTATGTATCTCCCTTATCCACACTTCTATAAACCTGACCATTTCCATCAGTTTTAATTTAATATAGCTTTAATTGCTTGTAGTTCCCATTAGAAAAGTTTAAATTGATTATCTTAAGTTGCCAGAAGCAAGGGGAGAATGATATCCTTCAATATGGTAATACTATGAATCCAGGATTCATTGATGGTAATTGAATAAATCCTTTACCTACTGTGGCTATTATTCAATACAACAGAGGATAATGAGGCAGAGTGCACTGCCAATGGATAGTAGATGTCTATTTTGAATCCATAAATTGGATTTTGTGTTTTCGTCATGATGATCATGTTCAGATTTCTCATATGATGGTAGGAGAAATACAAGTATGGCTTAACCCAGTTCTAAGCCTGGATTTTAAAATTATAGTTTGTGGAACAATAGGTATCTTGGATTTACATGCAATTAATGGTAAGCAATATCAAGAGAGATAGCACATTCTTTGATTTTGACTTTATGGAATTCTTTGAGATTGTGAAGATTTTATACATTAATCATTAAAGTAGGAAGATCATGGAGGCACATTCTATTGTGCAATATGGCGTTTAGGAATACAGCTTTAGTTTAATTTTAATGTTCCTAAAGAAAAAGCAACAATGCCATCTGCTGTGCCTAATTGGAACATGCCTAAACAATTTTCTGAGGATATAGTTCAAGTTTTGTTATGCAATTAAAACTAACATATTGGGGAACAAAACAAGTCAATGTTTATTTGCTTAGTAACAAAATACCTTGATTGACAGAAGGGAATAATCAAGGAAGTTATTAACAGTAATAAAACTCATAAAATACTTGTAATCCCCCCAACTGAAATTTTCTAGGAACTGATACCGTGTTTCCCCGAAAATAAGACACTGACTTATATTAATTTTTGCTCCCAAAGGAGCACTGGGTCTTATTTTCGGGGAGTGCCTTACTTTGGGGGAAACATGGTAGATTCCCCACCCCGAAATAACACTCCCCCCAGGCAGCTCCTTACCTGATTGAGCGGGGTGCAGAGAAATGGGATGGACTGAAAACTGCAGTGCTCCGAATTCGTGCGCTTGCAGGCAGCCGGGAGGCTCGAAATTCACGTGCTTGCCGGCTCCCAGAAGTGTTTCCAAAGCGCTTCTCAGCTGTCTCCCGGCTGTCTGCAAGCACGTAAATTTGGAGCGCTACAAGTTTTCA
>JANHFO010008594.1:18454-29628 GCA_032468095.1 Pareas carinatus | reverse complement strand
TTATTTTCGGGGAGGTCTTATTTTTGGGGGATGCCTTATATTCCTCCGAGAGGCAAAAATGTAGGTAGGTCTTCTTTTCGGAGGATGCCTTTTTTCGGGGAAACACGGTAGATCACTCACCCCCACCGCCAAATAACACAAAGGTGCCATTCCAGAAATATGGAGAAGAATTAAAAATTTTATTGTACCAAAAGGAGCACTGTTTTGATTAAACTAAAATAGCTTCTAAATATTATAATCCCACTTTCACCAACATTGGATTGCTATTTCTCCATTTTGTGAGGTGTATGTGTGCTAAAATGTATTCAATACACTTATTTGTGTTTCTCTACCAGAGTAGAACTGAAACTATAAAACATCTGTTAAATGTTGCTTTGGACAAAGAGTGCATATATACCTACAGAAAATATAGAGATGCATATTTCAAAACTACCATCTGTCTTTATGCTAATATCTTTTGATGATGTTCATCTTTTCTTTCTAAGAGCAGTTTCCCCCATCTTTGAAGCACCTATCTTTAGCATAATATCTCCTGAATGAAAATCCAAGTAAGGTTTGATTGTTTTATTCCAAGGCTAAACAATACTTATCTTAAATTTTCTTATGCAACATTATTCTGGGAGCAACGTGTAACATTTCTACTCTGTTCCAAGCAACTTCCACACCCTTTTTCCGTAGGTCCAGTTCCCCAGACTATCAGGTCAGTCATGCTTTTAGATTTAGATTTATTCCTTTCTGTGTGTACATATAAATGCCCTTATGGTTAGACCTTGTGTTAAACAAATATTTTCTTCCAAAGCAGACATTATTTAAAGAATCATATTTCTAATTCATTGTTGGCTCTCTGAATGGCTCAATATCTTTTTTGAATTCTCTCATCTGATTGTTACCCATGGATTCAGTGTCAGCTAACAGACTATTTTTCGCCTTCATTTCATTCATTCAGAATATTGCACATCATCTCTCCTTTTCTCTTTTTTCCATTACTGCTATTCACTGGAGAATTTCATGTGACTACCATGAATCTAATATCTTTTTTTATATACGTACAATAACTAGCTCAGTGTTTCTCAATCTCATCCGCTAAAATGTCTGAACTTCAACTCCCAATAAAACATTTAAGCCAACATACATAATAAATTAACAATAATAATAAAATAAGATACCAAAGTCTTTCTGGAATAACTCTGTCATCTTCTGGAAAATATTTAGGGAAGGAATCTTTTTGTAAGGGATAATTGTTTTGTAAAGCTAAGGAGCAAGATTTAAAAACAGGATCTATAGTCCTACTTACATTATAGCAATAAAAAACAAACAGCTGTTTTTTCTGGGAGAATTGTAAAAGAAATTGGGTTAAGAGAAAACTATAATACATTTAAATAAATCTAATTTTGCTTTGCCTTAGGACCACAACACCCGGGGAAACAAAACTATTAGCTTCAGAAATTTATGATATTCTTCAGTCTTCCAATATGTCTGACATGGACAATGTGAATGAAATGAATTCTCGACGTCGGAAAGCTCAGTTTTTCCTTGGAAGTACAAATAAACGTGCTAAAACCGTAGTTCTACACATAGATGGCCTTGATGATTCGGTAAGAAATTCATATAATTTTTGGAATTTATAACTCACACTGAAATAGGAAAATGAAAGCAACTATTTTTTTGAAAACCTACTCTATTTGTGTAACAGATGTAACATGTAAGTAAATGGAAATATAATTAAGCTGCATTAATTTTTTCAAATCCCTTGGATGTGACTTATTACAAAGAACTATTTGTAATGAACATTTCAAGAATAACTTTACATTTCCCAAGAAACTAACAACAGAAATGTCTCTGAATGTGTAAACTTACTGATCTGTGTTCTGCCACTTTAGGACCTGGAAGTAAATAAACGACTTGGATAGAAATTAAGCATATGGAATTACAACGGAAATTATTGAACCTGATCTTTTGTTGCATTGCCTTACATTTTGGTTAAATTAGCCTGTAAGCGAAGCTGATTTATAGATAATGCATCCTTACTAATAAAGTCAGTGGGTGATATAATCTGAGTAAAAATCAGCATACACAATATGGAATCATTAAAGAAATGAAGTCTGATTTGAATTGATCCAAATTGTTGAAACAGGTTGATTTCAATTATAAATGTTTGAGGGTGGGAAGTTTTCTCCACATCTGCATAAGCATTCAATTTGTTCCAATAGATTCAGTCTTCTAAGCTGATTCAGCGATTTGACTGAATCTTTAAATCAACTCAGCCCTACATTTCTACAATTACATTTCTCTTTTGGCTTTCTTTCTCCTCTCATTAAGACAGATCTAATTAGTTTCCCTAAATTTGTCCCTATTATGGTAATTAACCTGATCATTTATGTGTTTGCCCATTGGCGTGTCTTAAATATTTCTAAAAACCAAGAAAATATTGTGAAGTCCTTTGTGCTCTCTGAACTTGATTGTTTGCTGGTAAAGCCCGCATTCTCTCTCACTGTTGGTGTTACCTTACTTGGATAATAAAATGTCTGCAAGCAAACAACCAAGCTTAAGAGAGCACCAACAAGCTCTGATATATTCTCTTGAATTGCCAAAAATACTGCCCAATTTTCATTTGTTTGCCAGTTTAAATACACATTGTTTTTAAAAATGATCTGGCGTCAGCAAAATTTAGGGTTTCCTGTGTAGTCTCCTTAGAAGAATTTGTGCAAATGTTTGCAATTTCACTCTTTTCAGATTAAGGTGAGAGTGATTGCTTCTTATAGATACACAAATTGCTTCCATTAGTATCTAAAAAGTTACAGATAGTAAAATAATGTAGCCTATATTGTCGTTTAAAAAGAAATAAGGGGGCAAGGATTTTAGGGGAATTGCTACAGCAGCTTACCATCAAAATCCCAGAAAGATTTTTTTAAGCATACCAGTGTAAATATAAAAAGCAAAATACACATAAGAGGTTTTGGCAAATGTTCTCAGAACATTTAGTTCACTTCTGTTTGTAAAGATAAATGAAAAAGACTTCAATTGCTGTTCCTATCTGAAACTGTAGTCAGGACATTTAGCAATCCTGAGTTTCTGGAGGTTTTTTTATGTGAATATGTGTGTCAATCAATTTTTCTAATGTAAAATTTCACAATGTTTTTCTAAAAATGTTTACAAATTATGATTATTTTACTGCAACTTTTTGTTTCATTAAGTTGAAGGTTTAAAATGATGTAGTATTGTTTTGTTTCCAGAATTTCTAAAGTACAGTGATCTGTATTTTTTTTCCAAGAGCCATTTCATTTCAGAACCAATTCAGTCATTTAAATCTTTCTGTATATCTAATATATATTTTGGTGTATAAGGAGAAAATTTGGTCAGCACTTCTCCTTACTCAGTTTTTCTACAAGTTATTTTCCTTTTGCAAAAGTTAAGTATTCCTTCTCATAAATATTGACTTCTGGTTAGGAAAAATGATACTGAAAGGAAAGTAACCCTGAATTTAAGATGATCTCACAACAATTTCTATTGCAGGAATAAATCTCAGGTTAGCATGCTCCCCAGTCTCTACAATAAACTTACTGGAATCATCTTGAGCATTGTTTCCCTTTAAACAAATATTTCCCTGCAAAAATTGAATCTGGGTCAAAACTTGATGCAGAAGACCTGTGAATGACATAAGCTAACATACAAGTTCCTATCTTTCAAACACAAGAATATTTTTGTAAATTTTGACCTGTACATAAAATTGGTTATATCGATGCACCTCTCTGACATCTCTGTTGATGTTCATTAAAGTTCTTGAAATTTGCTGCTTAGTACTTATGCTGGACTATAATTATGCCCACTTTAAGAACATCTAAATTGCTCTGTGGTGAGAGTCTAAAATCATTAAAGCATACTTTGTAGAGTTTATGTAATGATCAAGCCTCTCTATTTTTAATTAAAAAAAGAAGGTGCAGAAAAAAAATAGAAAAATAGAAAAAATAATATGAAAATAATGAAGAAAAAGGAAAGTATATAAAGAAATGACTTCATCACAAATATAAACAATGTCAGTAACCTTTCACCTTCTATTAAAATACAGTAAACAAACCCTTATTTCTACATACCATCTCTTATTTATAAACAAATCCTTAAGGATTCCTCATTACCAGAGGTAACATTAAATCTTTTTTTTAATCTTGATCAAATACACCAACTTTATAGTCCTTTTAACAAAGTTGATCCTTTCAAACAATGTCTTACAATATGATTTCTTTTTATTTTTTCTTTGTCTCTTCTCACAAAAGTTTTGGAAGTTTTAACAAAACTTTTTTGTAAATCTAATGTAGGAAAATTATCCAGGTTATTTGTACATCTCTTTTAATTACTAAGACATCAGCTGGTTGGGTTTTTTGTGTATGTCCAATATAGCACAGTGATTAAAATATAGCCTTGCAGACTAACTCTGTTCACAGCCAGGAGTTCGATTTTGACTGGCTCAAGGTTGACTCAGCCTTCTATCCCTCTGAGCTTGGTAAAATGAGGATCCAAGATGGTTGGGGGCAATATGCTTACTCTGTAAACCACTTAGAGAGGGCTGTAAAGCACTGTTAAGTGGTATATAAGTCTAAGTGCTATTGCCATATTTCTCTATCATTTTTGTAGACTGTCATTTTTAAATCTACTTTCAAATTAGTCTCAATCTTGTAAGAGGTCACTTATTCCTCACCTATAACATTTATTAAATACACAGAGAGGCAGCTACTTTTAAAATTAACCTCTGGGTCTATTGTTCAATATGTCCAATGTTAAAATATTTCATTGATTTCATTCAGTAAGTCAAATTTATGTGTTCTTTTTAGTTCTTTTGGTGCCCTCTGGTGTCCAACCTTCAAAGTATCATTCTATCTTTTTTAAAAAAACAAAAATTCAAAACAAAGGCATTTCCTCACAAGAAATTTTTTATAATAATTTTAAAATCTTACCTCAGGTTCATCTGGATCATTAGTCTGTAACTTTCCAAAATTAAAATTCTACTGACACTTTTGCTGTTTATTTTACACACACACAAACATACTCACACAACTCTTGTTCAAAACTCTCTTCACTAAATATTGAAGAAAACTCATTTGTTGTTTTCATCTTTGTCAATTCAAACAGTTAACTAACAATTTCTGAAAGTGATTATAAAAGGAAGTATGTGAAACCAGTATCCTTTTGAAGGTACCAATCGTGGCTATTTTCTCATCTTCCATATCTGTTAAAGCAGGGTTCCCCAAACCTGATCCGTGGACTGGTGCCAGTCCGTGACCCGGCAACGGTCCATGGCATGCCAGCAACTGGTCTGTGCAAACAAGCCAAGCTCCATTCACAAGATGCAGGCAGCATGCAAAACCACGCCCCCCACTGGTCCACGGAAAACCCTTTTTCCATGGAACTGGTCCCTGGTGCCCAGAAGGTTGGGGGTCACTGTGTTAAAATGCCAGAGAAGAGCAGCTCTCTGGAGCATCTGCGCCTGATCTGAAGGATAAGGGAGGAATTACAAAGAGCCGATCTACTTGCTGCTCTTCACTCCACTGTAGCTGTCAGCTCCACTTTTAGCAGAGCCATCTTCAATTTCCCAATTCTTCCCCAGAAGTCCCTAAAAGCATTAAAGCATGCTGAGTCAACTCAAGAGTTGATGAAACTAGCATAGGTTACTGTTGTGTTGCTCCATAGAAGAGGCCCTGCGATTTGCTTAAAAAGCATAAGATGTGCTTGTGGTTTTATAAGCAAACATTGTCAGTTGACATCAGAATTGAGTTGTGTAGTGCAGTGATGTTCATGAGCTGCCACAGATAAGGAAGCTGAAGGATGTAACAGCTGCTTTGATGCATTCAGTCAGTATGGATACAAGATGTCTGATAAATAGCAACTTAAGACTAACTGCTCATCAACCAGGATTTCAGTCAATCTGAACTAAATCACAAGAGACTGTTTAGCTGATCATAACAAAGAAAAGCTGCTTTGCTTTTCAGCACTTTCCATCATTATTCACAGTTGATTTCCCCCTAGTTTGCCTTCAAAATGTAAGCAGAAATATTACCTTTTTATTCTCTTACAGCCAAATGCACAAGCAATTCTTTCCTTTTGTTTAAAGATGTTGTTCCGCTAGTACGTGTTATATAACTTCAAGTTATTTACTTATTATTGGACCATTAAATGCATCTCTTTAATTTCCAGTCACGGAGAAACCTGTGTGAAGAAGCCTTACTGAAAATTAAAGGGGTCATCAGCTTTACATTTCAAATGACAATTCAAAGATGCGTAGTCAGAATCAGATCAGATTTAAAAGCAGAGGTAAGCATTCATGACGGCTTGCCTACATTATTTTCAATTTCATGTAGTGATTTTTTAAATCCTTCTCTCATTGCTGTTTTCGTTTTCCATTTTCGTGCAGGCACTGGCCACAGCAATAGCATCAACCAAAGTTATGAAAGCCCAGCAAGTTGTAAAAAGTGAAAGTGGAGAAGAGGTGAGAGAACTGCCTCCACTATTAAAGTATATTGTTAAAAGTGTTGGCACTAAGATAGCAACAGCAACAATAATTGTAATCTTTTCATCTGATATAACCATATCCACCGCATATACACGAGATTCTAGGCAGATAAATTTTCCAATCTGCTTTGAGCATCATTATCTGCATAATAGTGCAATAGTATGTATGAATATGAAATGCTTCAGATGTGGAATTGAATGTGTTTGGATGGCCTAGTAGAACTCATGAGGGGAGAGAGAGAGAGAGAGTGAGAGAGAGAAAGAGAGAATGAGAGAGAGGGAGGGAAAAAGAGAGAGAGAGAAAATACATTTGTAGCTTTTAAAAAAAAACTTTAAAAGGTCATTTTTATCCTTTCTACTACTAAAAGTTAAATTAACTAAAAGGGATTGCAGGAATAAATGTTGCCTAACTGAAAAGCAAAAACAGGTTTTGTAAAATGATGTGTGATATTCCATGATGCATGTTAATACCGTGTTCCGTTTTGTGCAGATGTTGGTTCCTTTCCAAGATACTCCAGTAGAAGTGGAGCAAAATACTGACCTCCCTGAATACTTGCCAGAAGATGAAAGTCCTTCAAAGGAGCAAGACAAAGCCGTATCCCGTGTTGGGTCACACCCAGAAGGGGCAGCCAGTTGGCTGAGCACAGCTGCAAATTTTCTTTCCAGGTCCTTCTATTGGTGACTTTGAATCAAAGCTAAAGGACTGCCAACCCACAGGGGGTAGTTTTTCCATTATTTTGGCGAACTGCCAAGTGCAATTTGCAATAAGTTATCGTAACAGATTTTTTAGACTACACAAAATATATACTGTGTTTTACATTTTATTGGACATTTTGGCCTTTTGAACAGTCAGAAGATGGAAGCCTCAAATCAATGTTTGTTCATTCCCTTTTCCCCCTTTTATGTTTTATTGCCTCACTTTTTAATGTGGGTTCATGATCAACCAAACATTTCTGAATTTATGAAGCTTTAAGTTAACATTCATGATAAATAGATGCAGAGTTCACTCAACACAAATGTCAGGACATACGTGCAAAGAAATGGTTAGCTCTGATTTTACAAAATGAAATGCCTTTTTTTTCTTTTTAGCCTTATTTCAGATTATATATTTCAATTGGATGGCTCTAAAATGAAAAAAGACAGATTCGTTCACCTTTTTCAGAGCCAGTGTGTCATGCTCTATTTGTAGGAATGGAAGAAGACTTGAACTTAAACTTGGGGGTTTGTTTTTTTAATTGTCAACCCGTAACCACTTTCAATATGAACTTTTTAGTAAGAAGAAGAATACAGAAATATATGTGCATTTATACAGAGTATATCTGCTGTAAAAATGCTTCTGATGAAGGCTATGACTTTCAAAGTATGACAAACTATTGATTGAAATGTAGGCCATTGCTTCAATCTGTTCTCATGATATTTTGCCCATGGTAGAAAGTGTGGTAATTGAAAACAAGTTTTGAGTGAGAGCTGAAAATGAAAGATTATGGAGAAGGAATAGGAACCAGAATGCTGAATATGCCATTGTGCCCCAGTCTACATTGTAAACATTTTGGCTTGATGGAAACCATAGATTATTCTTATTGCCTTTTAAAGAAACTGCTGTCCTGTGTCAATCGGGCTGATCCTGGACCTGTATGACAGTTTATGTCATGTCAGAGCCAGGAGCAGGGCAAAACTAGTGCCTGATAGCTAGGATTGAGGAGCATCTTTGAAAATATGAAGAGTCCCTAAAAGTGTACTGTTGCTAGTCTGTTAAAACTCTATACTTGGGAGACCATCATCTTCTGGTATGTAGCTCATTGAAGTTCTAAAGTGCTTGGATCTTGTCTCTTAGTTTCCAATAATGATAAAACAGGTGCTGTTTCAGTAGGCAAGATGTTGAGAACAGCAATTAGATTACTAAAATTTTGGCTGAGATTTTTCTCAGTTTGTTAGAACAACTGCTACTTTGCACCACATGAGTATAGCTGAGGAATTGCAATGCTGTTCAAAATTAAGCTCTTTGTGAATCATTTTGTGCTGCGGTTGTTACAGATACTTTTTTGAGGCAAAGTTTTATCCTTTGGAAGATTGTATACTTGTCTTGCACAATAGTAGCAATTAAGTAGCATCATGAAAGTCTCAATTACATGAAAATAATGTGCAAGAGGGAAGGAATATTCCAAAAATAATTTAAAACTCACCTGAATGCAGTGTCCTTTTAAGGTGAAGAACTTAACTTTCAGATTAGATTATTTTCTGTTTAATCATATCTAGTTTATTGGTTAAAGTTTACACGCACAGAATACAAGCTTTCTAAGGCATGTATTATAATCAATATGTATTACAAAGCATATTGCTGTCTAGAATGTTACAATACCAAATGTGTTTGCAAAGATCTCTGCTGTGTAACCATGGATGCAATGTTTACTTTTTATTTGAACATCTTTCTCTACATTTTGCCGCACACCCTTTTTACTACATGACACATCTCTTTGGATATTAGTGATTCTATACTAGTAAATATTAAAACTGTATTTGGTTTGTAGGTATGCTTTTTTTGGTCAGTATTGCAACTATCCCAGTTAATGTATCTGTAAAACAGATTTTGAAAAACTGTAAAATAAATGTGTAATATAATGAACTGGCATCCTTCTGCTTTTATAAGAATTTTTCTAGTATTTTTAAAGCATGAAGTAGTTCACAATTCATAAACATGATGGTTTGTTTACATCGGCAGTGCAGAATTTTTTTGTAGGTGAAGTTGCATTATGAATGTACCCTGGTATCCCACAAAAATAAAAAGAGCAAATGTTTTCTCAGGGAAGCAAAATTCAAGCAACGTGACCATGAATAAACCTTGTGCTGCTTGTTAGCAGAAACAGAATATGGAATGCTTCAACTTCAAAATATCCTATTCCATCCTTGCTGGAAGTATCTTGATATCAGAATAGCTGTTCTGATTTAATGGGAAAAGTCTGACTTTGAAACTGATTATTCTAATTGTTTTACCAAGATTGAATTATTCTATTATTTCAAAGCAGGGCCAGTTCTGGTAAAGTTGGAGTAAGATATTCGGTGAGACAATGTTGAAATCTTGAAATATTTTAGACATATCTATTAAATCTTATGCAACAAAACAATGGGATGTTTCCTCTTCGGAAGAGTCATTTGTATCCTCCCCGGCAGGAAAAGAAAAAAAAGAACTCCTTTACACCTTCGCTAATAATTTTCTCCTTCCCCAGGCATGTAAGAAAAATGGCCGCATGAAATGCAAAGATTAATTTAATTTCTAGATACAGATCTCTGATTACAGTGTCTTTCAAATGTAGACAGTGCATGTTAATGAAATTTTAGAGGAAGAATATCACTAAAAACCTCAGGATATTGGCCAAAAGTTCTATATTTTATATATTTCTGAGCCAATTGAAGCATGCTGCTGTCTATATTACGAAGCCATTACATTAATTTCCCAGGATAACTGAATTGTTGAAAAAAAAATACAGTTCTTTGCAAGTATTGCCTCATCAGGACAAAACATGGGCCCAAATAGTTGTGCCAACCATACAATTATATATAGGTGTCTATTCAAATGAAAATGCTAAGCTCACGGTAAAATATTGTAAGGTAAACTACCTATAGAATAATTCTATTCTCGCTGTTTTTTTCAATAGTGGCTTTTAATTGGAGAGAACCACCACTTTTCATACTGTAAGAATATTGCCATTACAATGGTGAAATGTGTCAAGAAAATTCTGGAATTTACATTAATTTTCTTTCCATTTGGTTTCTCTTTTTAATAAATAGAACATTTAGTTTTTGTGACCCTTCATTGTTTTGTAGAAATACTGCCTCTACTCCTGGATATTTAAGAATGAAAATTACTTGGCATGTATAGAAATTCTCCCTAATGTGTTATAAATTGCTCTTAAATGTGTGTTTCTGCTCTCAGATTGGTCATATCTTCATATCTTGCAGGAAGATCTTTAGATTGTGTAGGAATCAGTATGATTGATTAGAGGACAGTGTTCCCACTGCTGTTGAGCAGAGATTCATTTTTTCAGATTATCTCTTTTCATCATTTTCAGTAGTTGGCTCTACACTGTCTTCTCTTCAATGAACATGAGAATGCATTCTCTCGCTCATGGTCTTACTGAATATTTGCTTTCTTTCTGTTTTCTCTTTCCTAAAGTTTGTGGGAAATGAATCTGATAGACCACATTTTGGTCTACAGAATAGTTAACAAGCCAAGATGTAGGTTGCTACTATCAGATGAACAGTCATAAAATCCAAAAGTCATATTTCAAACCCAAATGTAGCAGGATGCATAAAGTAATACAACATGGATATGTTTGGTCTCAATTCATTCCTGTGTGACTGAAATTACACTGAATACTTTTCCTTCAGCATTATTTGAAGCCAAAACTGCAATTAGTTGTTAGCTAGTAGTCGTTAGCGATCAGTATGTGAAATCATGTTGACATGTAAATTTTCCCCTAGTGTCAATTTCAAAACCACCACATTATTTGCAAAGTAAAATGAGTGTATGTATGTAAGATATATGGGCTAAAATCATTGTTACTTGAAGTATATGCTATAGCTCAGGTAGAGTGTTCATATCGTGTTTCCCTGAAAATAAGACACTGTCTTATATTAATTTTTGCTCCCAAAGATGCACTAGGTCTTATTTTCAG
>JANHFO010008591.1:2464-16444 GCA_032468095.1 Pareas carinatus | reverse complement strand
GAAGAGAGAGAGAGAGAGAGAGAGATACCCCATTTCCCCAAAAATAAGACCTAAGTGGAAAATAAGTCCTAGCGTGATTTTTCAGGATGCTTGTAATTAAGCCCTATCTCCACAATAAGTTCCAGTTAAGATTGTCAACTAGACAGGACATATTTAGTACCGTATCACCCCCGAAATAAGATATAATCGGAAAATAAGCCTTAATATGTCTTTTGAAGCAAAAATTAATATAAGACTCAGTCTTTTTAGGAGAAACATGATAGGTAGGTAGGTAGAGATACATAGATAAGATAGAGATAATAGACAGACAGACAGACAACAGAGAGATGAAGATATAGACAGACAGATAACACGTTTCTGCATCATGTTTTTAGCAGGATAATTTCTCCTCTAATTGAAACAGTATATTATGGCTGAGTCATAGTTCAGATTAAACGTGGCACACGCAAGAGTGTACATGTATCCTAAATACACCTCATTAAATTTACTGAACCACTTTTCAGAAGCATAGGGTCCTAGAATGACATTTCGGCTACAATTATGCAACTGCAGAAAAAGATGAAGCGACTTTAATAAGCCAGATAATGCTTGCTTTCCTTTACAAACTGAATACAAAGTACTGGGCAGCGTGACTGCAGTTCAATTGAAAGACCCTTCTGCTACAGTTTTTGACTTGACCTTACCTGGAGAATGCCTATCACAGCTTTGAAATATCCCACGTGAAAACAAGGCAACTCCAGGTCAATGTAGCCATAATGCCCCAAACACTCTGCTAGGTTTTTTCCACAGGTTTTGCAGGGACGATCCTTTTCACTTGTACCCTTGGATAAAAGAATAAAAAGAGTGAATGAAGATGAAGATCTGTCAAGGGGTGGGGAGGGGGACCCATGGGGGGATGGAGAGCTGGAATATTCCGGTCGTGACTGGGAGAGGTAGATATGGTGGGAGCCAAGGGGTAGGCCATTCTTGGGGAACTAGGACTCGCTGCTTTAAAGCGATTACTTGTTCCAGTCCCTTTGGTTCTGGTTCACCGGGCTCATTTCGCATAACTGGTGACTTGTGTTAGCCCGCTAGGCTTAAAACCAATGTTAGGAACAAGCAGATGGTGCATGCAGTAAAAAACGCTGTGAGCTAGGAAGTAGCGATGGTAATCAGTATCACACAGGCACACAGTACAGTAGGTATAAAAGTCTTTATAAACATAAAGTTAAACACAGTGCAGTCTTCTAAGTCAACAGTCCAGTTATCATACACAGTCAAGCAGTCCTTTTGCTAACCAAGTTAGCAAGCAGTCTTCACCAGCAATTTCATCAACGAAGTTGGTCAGCAATCTTCAGCAGCAACACACAGGATCAAATACAGAAGCAAAGCAGAGTCATAGAATATCAAAGGAGAGTAGAGAGAGCTGCTCAGGTCTGCTTTTAAAATCAGTGTCCTGGTTCTAAGCAATTAGCATGACTCAGCATGACTCAGCTAGTCAGTCATTTTGTAAATCTACCAGTTAGGTGCTTAAAGGGACCACAACCCATATAAACCTAACAGTCTTCACCTGTCAGCCCTTTAAAAGTAGATCACTTTAGGAAACCAGAGTTATGAATGTGAATACTACTTTTATTATAAAGTAACACCAACCAAATCCTGCCCTCCCTCCATTTATCTTCATGAGAACTAGGGAGAGTGAAGTCTGAGATGGTTTGTCAAACCACATTTCTGCCCTGGATTCAGATTTTTTTGATTTTACCATTGTCTTGAGAGCAAATTCCCTAGCTGTCACAAAAGAACTCTACAAGCTGGCTCTTTAACAGATACGGTTAGTCCTTGCCACCTCTTCATTTGAGTAACACATGCATGCCCACATGGTATTCCCTGAGTTTGGGGGAAAGATAGAAATTGCATGGAATCAAGATTTGACCATACGGAGTAAGACAGTGAATTCCAATTTGTCATCTGCATCTTGAGTGCTTGTATATTGTGAGAGCAAGTGTTATCATCTTTTTCTGCTTCTGAACTCTGTTCAACTATTGTTTTAAAGTTTGGAATGTTGGAATAAAATGGTCTGAGTTGATAGTAGTCATGGATTGAAAGAATTGCATGTAAAAAAACATCATTTGTATCTCAGCTGAGACTTTTCCTGTCAAAACCTGGATTTTAATTTTCTTTTTTCAACGGACAAAGTTTTGTGCTGTTATTCCATAAAGAATGCTTCGTTTGTGGGTTATAATAATGTGCCCATGTGTCATTAGCTATTGCAATGTGACAACAGTTCTGGCAAATGCCAATTCTTGATGCTTTCATGTCCACCATTAGCATGGGAGGAACCCTATTTTTCACAAGTCTTCAATTATTGATTTGACCAACATGTTTTTGCCAAAGGTGACCTCAATTTTTGTTTGAATGATCCACCAATTGTCATTAATTTGATGCATTGATGTTTTGTTTTTGTCATAAAGTTTTTTATTTTTCCATATTAATTAAAATATGAATACGTATTTCATAAGAGTAGAATTTAGACTTTTCATTGAAAAGTTCTGCAAGAATTACTCTTGTAGGTGAGAACAGCTATCAGTAAAATCCCTATTGCACGATCTGTGAACCTTTAAAAGCATCAAGCCCTATAAATCCAGAGAACATTAAAGAGATCAGCTGTTAAGATTTATTTATAAAGGAACACAAAGAGTTTGGTATATGGACATTCTATAACTATACATGAAAAAGATGTACTTGGGCTGACAATCAAAACCTTAAGTGATCGTTTTAGATATCCCAAATCCATCTTTTGTATATTGTGTGACAGACTATGCTACTATCATCCATCTCAAACAACGTACAGTTGGTGTGTGGTAAAACACGCATGCTGTATGAAGATCAATAGATCTTTGAAGCAAGCCAGTTTTTCTTTTGTGTATGCAGAACCTTGATGAATTATATTTTCTCCAAGATAACATTTGTAGAAGTTTTTGACAAAGCCCCTGCATTATATTTAGTGCATGAACAATTAACAGTTTCCAAACTTTAAACACTTCAGGAACAGCTCCCTCCCTCAAAGAGGCCAATACTATCACATAGATGCCAGAACTAATTCTTCCATTCCTCACCAGCACCATCCAATCAGAACTGATGAAGCTTCTTAGATGAGAATCAAAAGGGGAAAGGGGAAACAATCCAGTTGCCTTTTGGAAAAAGTAGTTTTGAGGCAACCTGGATGACTGAGAATCTCCATAGACACTATCATATAGATCAATCTAGAAGTAAACTTCCAGGCATTCTTTAGCAGATGGGTGGCTGAACGTACAGCTTGGAGGAACCTTTTCACTTGTTCATTAGGAGTAACAGAATTAAACTTAGCCTAGATAGCATCACAAGGCTGTACCCCAGGTGACTCACTTAGACCTACTCAACCAGAGTCCAACTTCAAGCTTATCTAACCAACTCTGTATGTCAGAAAGCATGAATATCAATATTCCTTATTGTTGGCCTGTAAATAATCTTGTGACTGTTCTCCTTCTAGTTGGGAATGAATTTTAAGCAGACCCATAGGGTAGCTATCAGAGGGGACAATAAGAGCTAACAAAATAACACAAGATCTGCTAATTCTCCATAATAAAGAAAAGGTATGAAATTAGAATTAAGATCAGTAACAATTTATTATACATGGTCCTTTAACTTTCTATAATGTCAAGACCACCAAGGCTGAAAAACTTGAGGAACAAGAACTATCTTTAGTGCTAATACAGTAACGTAACCTACCAAAGCAGTTCTCCATACAGCTTATATCTAGTGTAATTAAGGTGGAATTACTTTGAATTTCAGTTCTCATGTTTATTTCTCCCCTGGATTCCAGAATCTCTTATGGTCCCTTCCTTTAACTGTTTTGCTACCCACTTTGAAACTGCCAAGATCTGTTGCCATTCCCTCACAGCTGGAATGTGCATATACTTTATTTCTGAAACAAATGAAACTCACATGTCTTTGTGCTTTTAAACTATGCAGTTATATTTTAGGCTTGTGTTCATTTAGAAGTTAACCCTACATAGAATTGTTTGATAGGTAACAGTTTTCTATGATATGCTGCCTCTGTTGCTTAAAATTTTCCTTTCATATTACATATTTATTGGTTGAAGGCAAACAACACACTATTTCCCCCCATTACTGATCTACATAACACATCACAAATATTCCACATCATTAAAATGGATATTCTCATTACATTTAGATACCCATTCTAGCATCAAGTTATGGCAGGAAAAGAAGGCAAAATATTGATATTCTGAAAAGTCAGCATCCAGAAAATTCTTTACAAGTTCCTCAATAATTTGTTTCATTTGTTCACACCTTGGTGTTAGCCATCCAGCATACTTATTCAAAATACAGAAAAATATATTATAATTAGAACGTGTTCACATATGTATTCTTAATAAAGGGGGAAAGTAATACAACTTTTTCTATATCCTAGGTAAACTTCCTTTACAGAATGGATACTTTGGGAATGATTTATATTATAGCAACAACAGATTCAAGAAATTATTTCTAGAGATATGGTTGTCGCTTATCTGACCATTTGTTGCATCTCTTTATGAAATCTCCCAAAGTGTTTCCCACATAACATTACATCACCTCCTAAGGCATCTAGTGACCAGTCAGTGTAGAAGGTCAGGAAGAAGCAGGTTATAGTGTTCAAATCTAGGGTACAGGTTTATAAAGTTTCAGGTATTTTTAAGGGGAGTAATCAAGTATTATGGTTGAAGTTCCATTCTTCCCTGCAATAAAGATATCAGTTTAGCCAAGTCATCCCTGGGAGACTTCTGCCAAGTCTAGGTAAGAATTGAATTAAGGGGTAAGTGTCTGTAGGCATATGATTTACTGCCAGTCTGGGTGTGAAGCCTGACAAGAATCCACAAGGGGCTGATATATCAGGCTTTGCTATTTGCATGTAGCTGCAAAAATAAGACTGCCTCTGCTGAATGTCTGACCAAGTAGGATATATGGCTGGCCTCTGTTGAGTCTGCTGATTATAAGCTTGTGCTGCACAATTAGGGGTGACTAAATACAGATGCAGAATGAACATTCAATTAACAGGCTTGTACTTACAGGGTCAGTGAGTTCTGGCAAGCTAGCTTGATAAGTGAGTGGCCGGCAGTCCCGAGTGTTAAAAACTAATATACATGGAAGGAACATTGGTCCAAGGTCATCTCCATCAAGGACATCAACAGTGAGGGTGGTTGTGCTTGTTCTTCGTTCCACAAGATTTTGAGCTCGATCCTGTGTAGAAAATAGAATCCTTTAAAGACTATTCTTGAAATTCCTCCAGAAAGAAGAATGATGTCTTTCCATACTGGTAGTCCTCGACTTACAACCGTTCAATGCTCAAAGTTACAAACAGCACTGAAACAGGTGACTTATGACTGCTTTTCACCTTGACATCTGTTTCAGCCTCCCCATGGTCACGTTATCGAAATTCAGGTGCCTGGATACTGGCATGTAATTATGACAGTTGCACTGTGTTCAACTCATGTGATCATTATTTGTAACCTTCCCAGATTACTTTCAAAACACAAAATTCAACGAGGGAAGCCAGATGACTGCATGATTCTCTTCACTGCAGTGATTTGCTTAACAATTGTGCCGAAAGGTCACAACATTAGGCAAAATTCAGTTAACAATTGATTGGACAAATGGACAATTGACAAATGGAAATCTTGAGCTCAATTGTGGCCATTGGTTGAGGACTACCTGTAAAAAATATTTATCGTTTCATAACATGCAATTTCAAACTGAATCCTGTGATGCTCTTGAAAATTTAGGTGGATAATAGTAATGAACCCCAGGTAGCACCAGATTGCAGTAGGAGATGGATTGGGGAGGGGTGGGAGTGTTACTCCGTCTTTTTTTTTTAGATGATGGATTTGCTTTTATTTCTTCCTTTCCCTAATTTTTTTCTCTATCATATCATAGATATCTTTTCATCCATTCTACCTCTCTCATTATATATTTATTTTAAGATAATCATCTCTTTTCTATATTAATCCATTAAGCCTCTTTTTCCTTTGCTGGTATTCCAAGTTATTCGACTTCTTGAATTGTTCTATGAGATGTTAGCTGACATCAAACACAAATATGTAAATGTGTCTCAGGGAATGTTAAATGCAGAATCTAACTTTTAGTGATTCTGTAATATCTCTGAGAAATAAAGCTACTTATTCAACAGAAAAGAAATGCACTATCAGTCATGTCTGAAACACAACTTGCAAAATGAAAATGTTTTTCTTCTCCCTCTCCCCTGAAATATTTGAGGATAGGAACAAATAAAAGAGACTGTGCGATTAAGTTTTTATTTTAAATTTGGGAGCAATAACTATGGTTTTCTTCACAAAACTGCAAGGAAGTTTAATCCCCTTTCTTTCAACAAAACTTTCAATGGTTTTAATTATTGAGTCATTTATCAGTCAGTCCCGATAAACATGCTCCATCTATTCTGCTTTCTGGAAGAAGAATTAATCAATTCTGTTGCTTTTCCAACAGAAAAGATTAAGGGCGCAGACAAATGGATATGATATGCCAACCATACTCAAGAAGGTAGGAAGATTGTCATATTGCAGAGGTTCTCTTAATTTGAAATTTGCCTGCTATTTCTGTTTTTAGTCTTATGATGAATGAACTGTAGTGAAATATTGTGACATGTGCAGTTATAAAATAATAGTTATATTTTAGAATGACAGTTACAGCTTCATACTTAGCAACTGACCAGCGGAAGAGGAGTGATCAGATTAGTGGAGACATTCACATGTATCATTCCTATCTTCTTTGAGTTTCTCTTGAATCAATTGGAAATTTAAAATGAGAAAATATTAAACTGGAAACAGTTTAAAATCTCCAAACTCGCTATACTCAAATGGAAGCAAAATGCTGATTCTAGGAGGGATCAGGCATAGGGCAAATAAAATTCCCCAGGAGCACAAGAATCTGACGAGCCTTAAGAAGCTAGATGGAAGACGATCAAGCAACAGCACAAAACAAACTTAGGTAGGTTAACAGCAGAGGAGCAGGAAATGAGAGCAAAACATTATTTTTCAGGGAGTAAGAAGTATATTAGACTTGACACAAAATACAGTTATTAATTGACTCCACAGATTTGCTATACTGTATAACGATTATTATGAATAAACCTATCTTCTACAAATAGTTGCACTTCATGTATTCATATTGGTCTGGAACTATAATAAAGTAACTTATGATATTACCTAATGTATTATAAATTGTTTCCAATAAAAATCCATGCAACTGGACCTAATTATGTAAAATCCCTTGTAAAGGTTCCATCTCAAAGCTGAATAATACTGGCAAATGATATTAAATTAATACCACACAAAATTACTATTGCTATTTATGTCAGAAAGGCAATTCATATTGGAATTATATACATGTCATTTTTATGCAAGTATTTTCTGAACATGTTTCAATATACTGCCAATATGTCTTAGTGAGATGCAGGTAACTAGATTAAAGATCTTAGCTTGCATATATTTAATTTGTCTTCTTTTCTGTGTCATCTCTGTCTACTAAAAAATATTAAGCAACAGCCTCAGCTGACTAAAGCAATGCTGGGCAGAAAAAAGTCAGTATCTATGGGCCTATGTCATACAGAAGATTGCAAATTGAAATGTAAAAGGAACAAATGGTAAAGAACACAAATAAAATTAAATGAAAAGATAGATCTCTTGTATAATAGTGAACCTAAGAAAAGGGGGAGGATGAAATAGGTATTCTTATTCTTGGTGTAGTAGAGTTCACGAATGCATGCAGCAATGTGAAGGAGAAGGTTTTTAATATGAACCAGAGAATGAAAACATATTATCAAAAACTCTGAATAGGTGTCCTTTAGATTATTTATTGGTGTGTGCGATAGTAAAAATAATTGCATGGAATTGATGAAATAAAGTGAGAAGGCAATTTTTTAAACAGTGTATTGACTTGGTCCAAGCAAAGATGGTTTGCAATGGCAGAAAATTATGGGTAAAAATACGAATAGTATTGATATAAAATAGTTTCAACTATACATTAGCTTTTCTTTCTCATTTCATGTATCTCCTTTATTTGGCTTACTGTTTATTACTCTCTTTTTGTGCTTTCTATAATGTTGTTTATTGAAAAAGGATAGGTATTCATGCATGTTATATATACACTTTTATGGAATCAAAATATTGTTGTGCCAGTGAAATAATATATGAAAGATAGTGCTACAACAAAAGCATTAGGCTGCTTCTGAAGCATGCAAGTGCTATCTCATCACTTAGAGATCTGAAATATTTATTTAAGAACATTGTATGGTCACCCAACTCAAACTTTGAAAAGCATGCAACAAGCAAACAACAAAGCAATTATGGTTAAAATCACAACAGCAATTAATAGGCAACCATCAACTCAAATTTGCTTTACACCATCCTGGTGAGCGCTTTAATCATCTGGGCCCCAGATAAGGTTTTATGATCTTTCTATAAGTCAAAAGGGTGAGAGTCAATCATATATTAAAGAGATCATTCTGGGGACTGGTGGTGTAATGGAAAAGGCACACTTCCTAGGTGCCTTCAGATGACATTGCTTCAAGGAAGGACTAAGTTGCAGTATGCCCATTCTTCTAAAGCATGAGGGACATACACATAATGTAGGAGAATAGTGGTCCTGAAATAAGTTTCTCCTATTCAATGCAGGGCTTTATAGGTGGCAATTAACAACTTGAACTGGATTTGGAAGTCTATTGGGAATTAATTCAGCCTGCCAATAGGGATGTTATTATTGTTTCCAATTGATTTTCACATGTAGCCCCGGGTAGAATGTGTTGCTGCACAGAGAAGACTGACATGAATAACAGCAAGCTAAGCTTGATGCAGGAATGGCACAACTGGCACACAAAACAAAGTTATGCAGAAGCTCTCCTGGCCTGTTTCCACCTGTTCTACAAGCAGGATCTGTGAGTTCAGAAGAACCCCCAAATGGTGCCCTGATTCTGAGCGGGGGATTGCCACCATCCCCCAAACCAAAGATGGAACTTTACTCCTGGAATTCAGAAGGCCCCAAACCCACAGTCACTCAGTCTTGCTGGAATTTTATTGAATCCTATTCCTCACCATTCAGACCTCTACAGCCTCCAGATACTGGGGTAGAATACAGAGAGTATCAGGTGGTCATCTAGGGGCAGGGATAAACTATTAAGCACCATCAGCATATGTATTATCTGGTCATATCTTCCTACTTTGGAGAAAACTCTGTGAGGCATTTGATATACAACTATTCATTTGAATGTTTAAACTAATATCTACCTATGCAAAAATTCAGTGGGAAATTTGAGAAATAATGTACACTTGCTTGAATATGACAAGATAAAACATCTAAATATTTTCAGATTTTCTTCCAAAGCAATTATATACATAATAAACACCCCAAAACATCATGCTCACATTTGCTTGGACAATGACAAAATAGCGTGACTTTTCTTCATAATTTAATCTCTCACGCAAAACTATTGCTCCAGACAATGTCAGAGGGATGTCAAAAGTCCTATTTGATGTCTGCAAAAGAAAAAAAAGGAGGAGGAGGGGAAGGATGGATAAAGAATTATAGGAAATGATGAGTTAACAGTTTAAAACCAGTGACCTGTGGCAATTAATGACAATGCCTCTAGTTACAGAAAAATGTACATTATTGCACACACTCTACTTTTAACTTTTAATTAGCTGGTTTTCACCAACATGAGCTAGCCAATTGCTTTATAAAAGAAAAACCGGAACTTATATTACCTCTAAAACATATTTGATATTAAAGCTCTACTTAGGAAATTTTCAAAAGGATGGGCAATGACAATGCTTAATTTCATTCCAGTGAAATAAAACTTCATTCTCAGAGATCACAAGACAAAATACAATCAAGCTTTAGCTTTCCACAAAAAATGAGCAACAAAGACACTTCATATTAGATACAAACAGAATTAAATAAAAGAAAGACAACTATAGTGACCTAATGCAAACTGATAGTAATAGCTAACTGTTGGAAGAATAAATCCTGATCACAGAACCCAACTCTACTATTTTTGTGATTATTGTATACTGCACTGCCGATGTAGTAATATAAGAATAATAGAGTTGAAAAGGACCTTGGAGGTCTTCTAGTCGAACCCCAAGCTCAGGCAGGAAACTCTGTATTATTTCAGACAAATGGTTGTTCAATCTCTTCTTAAAAACCTCCAGGGTTGGAACATTTATAACTTCTGGAGGCAAGTAGTTTTACTAATTAATTGATTAATCACTGAATCACTGAAATTGTTCTGTCAGGAAATTTCTCCTTAGTTCTAGATCGCTTTTCTCCTTGATAAGTTTCCATCCATAGCTTCTTGCCCTGCCTTCAGATGCTTTGGAGGATAGCTTGACTCCCTCTTCTTTGTGGCAACTCCTGTGAATTCCTATTGGAATACTGCTATCATGTCACCCCCATTTCATTAAATGTGCTAAAAGTTAGTTATGTACATTGCTTTTTTCCCCTTAAATATATTTAATTTAATTTAACACATTGGTCACTCCATCCCTGCACAATGTAACTGGAAAAATTACAAGGATCTTTAGTTATGCAGAAAAATGTCACTAAACATTGGTTCTTAATAAAAGACCATGAGCAGAAACAAACATATATTAAGCTCATGTACAGTTAGGATCTCAATCATATTTTTGGCCTGATGTAAGTGATCTTGGTGGTATACTTTTTGCTAATACAGCTGTAGATTCTTACAATCTGATACAACATAAACAAAATCATGGCCTTTTCTTTATGGAAATATTAATGCAACTGTTTTATTTACATTGATTTGAATGTGAATGAATTTGAAGAAGTATCATCCCTTCTCCCACAGATTTTTCTTTCTTTTGCCAATAACTGTAGCAATAGGTCTTTTCTGGAAGCAATCAAGATTTATAGACCAAAGGCTATGAGCTTTCTGGCCCCGTTTCCTTGTTTAGCGACCTTAGTGAGCAACTGTTTGCAAATACGAAAGTATTAAACAGAAAATCATTTTTCAATCAATGTGCGCACTGTGTGAAATGTGAGTGCACAAGGCCAGATTTTTGCAGTTGACATCAATGCATGCTGGATTGAGAATAATCCTGGCACTGCTGCACTTGAGAATTTTATCTGAATGAACCAGCAGACATCAGTGATCCTTGTAGTCTCCCTCCCTCCCTCCCTCTTTCTCTCTCTATCTCTCTCTCTTTCTCCCTTTCTCTCTCTCTTTCTATGTGTCACATGGCCTGTTAACAACCATTTCACCTAATGATCATTTTGCTGGAACAAATTGCAGTCACTAAATAAGGAGAGAGTGTGTATTATAATGTGGCCTCCTCCAAAATCATTCAAACTTTGTAACAGACTGATTTGTATGTCCGGATATGTATCTCACTCTCCATTAAAGCTTCATTATAGGTAGACTACAGTAGTGTTCATTATTTATTTATTTAATGCATCTATCAACCTCTCACTTCATATATATGACTCTGAGCAGTTAAGATTGAAACAGAATAAAAACTATCAAAATTAAAAACAACAGGAATAGCATAAAATAATAACCTAGAACACTCGTAAATACCCAAACTGACTATAAAATGGCCCTATCAATAGTATCAATACCCTAGGCTTATTTCATTTCATTTTGTTTATATGGAATTTGAAGACTGTCTTCTCTTGGGTCCCCACAGGTGCACTCAGAACACACCTCTCCTGCTTGCTCTAACAGGACAAGTAGACAAATATTAGCCTGAGAGCCCTCTAGCGTCAAATATCCTTTGGGATAAATTTACACCTTCATAGATAACTGAAATTTGATAACTCGAGTTCCTATGGTTTTTCTACTCACCATCTAAGCTCATTTGACTTTGAACCCCATTAGAAATAAAGCCATAGCCCCATTACAAATAAAACCATTATGGACAGAAATATTTAAGCTCCATATCGCTCAATTTTATTAGGAAAATGAGTCTCAACAGCTTATTATTTTGCCAATATTCTTTGCCAAGTGCAAATAAAACATTTTACATTCACTAGATTCAAAATGCTGACTTCATGATTATGAGCAACAGAATTTAGCTCCATTCTTTTGTTAGGAGATCTCTGATCTTATTTTTCCATAACCTTCTTCACTACACCTTCTGCTCAGTTTGATACAGGGATTTAGTTATCCCCTCATGATATGGTCACATCCTTATTATTTTAGCAGGCAGGTCATTGATTTTCCAAAAGAGTGACCAAATTTAATTCAGTCATCATAATGTATGATTAAAACATCTAACCTCAAATGTAATGATTCTCTTTGTTCAAAAATGGAAGTAATATACCATTTCCCATCTATTTTCTCATTTAAGAGCCAGTCTGGTAAAGTGGTTAAAATAACTGGACTAGAAAATATGAAACCATGAGTTCTAATTCCACCTTGTGCAAGGAAGTCAGCTGTGTGGCTTTGGGCTTGTAATTCCTTCTCTGTCCTAGGAAGAAGATATTTGCAAACATCCATTTCTGAAAGATGCTGCGAAGAAAACTAAAAGGATTTGTTCCTGTAGTCATCAGGAGCCAGAACTGACACAAAGAACCACCACCACCATACACAACCTCTTAAAAATATTGCCATAGCAGTCGGACAAAACTTGAGTTGAAAATACATAAACCTTTCAATATATATTTAAATTAATAAAAAAGAAGTTATATATATCTAATGTATTATATATATATATATTGTTTCTTCCAACAACATTTACTGAAAATAAAATTTCACATACTGGATCGCTGGGATTGTATTGGATGACGTACTCTATCTGGCCATTGGGTCCATCATCAATATCTGTGGCACCTCTGTTCTCAGAGAATCCAGTGAAGATGGTGGTTCCAACTGGCGTCAGCTGAAAGATTAAACATAAAGTTCACGCTTAAAAATCAGAATGTATTTTGCCAAGTGTGTCTGGACACACAAGGAATTTGTCTCCGATGTACATGCTCTATACCTACATACATACAATAAACTAACTGTGATTACAATCATAGATACATTCATAATCATAAAGTATATTCATTTTGTCATGTACATATAAGCATAATTATAAAGTACATTTGTCTTGTCACGTATATATAAGCTGCAATCGACAAACCATGATCTTAATCATGAATACATTCACAATCTTAAAGTACATACATCATATATCATAATCAAAATCATAATGTACATTTCATCATTCATCATCATCATTGAAGGAAATCTCAAATTCTGTATTCTGTTTATAAGCATGGTGGAAGCTCTCCCATCTGAAATAAGATCATCAGTAATCATTTATAAGTTCACAATATACAGTCCAATAGTTTGAAGAAAAACAGAACAAAAGAGAGAAAAATAGGAAGACACACTTTACTCAAAAATTGCTTAGTTGCATTGCTTAGCTTAAAAAAAAAACACATTTGAAAGGACAAGCTAATTACCACAAACTTTCATGGTCCCACCCAAGCTTCTCACTAATAAGACTTCATAAAGGAAAAAGGCATTCAAATTAAAGCTTGAATGTAGCTGAAATGAATATCTTAGGCCTTCTGAATCCAATTATTTAATCACTTCTCAGAGAACATGGATCAGCTTCTCAATGCTATTTTCTGCAACTTTCACCATTGGTCATACTAGCTTGAAGATACCATCAACACTGGCCTTGTGGCAATGGGTTCTCCCAGAGTATCAATTTTTCCCCCATTTTATTGTCTGTTATTTTATGATAATTGCACTTTCTCCTACCTTACTCAGGGCACTGTGGGAGTCCCCCCTCTCGCAGGCCTGGCCTGTTGCATTATCTACGGCCTACCTCGATGATGGGTTATAGAACCCCGAGAGGTGGCATGCGGCCACGTCCAGAAAAAAATTAAAATTAAGAAGTTTTTTAAAGGGGGTTTTAACCAGGGTTTTAAGGGGTTCGG
>JANHFO010008590.1:5248-23280 GCA_032468095.1 Pareas carinatus | reverse complement strand
GGAATTCCACCCCGAAGCCACGGATGATCTCACCCAGCGGCTTCACATAAATATTGAACAGGAGAGGCGAGAGGACCAACCCCAGGAGTTTATTTTATGCAGGAGTTTATTTTATGAGGGAAGTAGCTCAGTTTAGCCTTAGCCATTTTCAAAAGACCTGGAAATGGGTGGGATGATCATTTATCATTGCCGAAGAAATTGAAGCTCCCTATTCAAATCCTTTATCATCCCCATTAGCTATTTTCCCCTCTTTTTTCAGCTCCCTACAAGTAAGAACCATTTCTTAGGGTTTACAGCTTGGAAAGCACTACCTTGTTTCATATTTCCTGAAGCAAAGATGCAGCCTCAGAAATACACATGCCCTGAAAACATGCACAAATTGAGGTAGACTTTTAATATTTCACCATGTGTATTCATTCTTTTCTTTCCTTGTGCCCAGAGCTACACATCTTATTACTCTCACAGTGCCATTACAGGCTCATCAGAATTTATAGTATTTATCCTTCAGGTTCTGTTAATAGAATAGGCATTTTAAAGAATGGATGCTTTTTGACCTAGGGAATGGTGTTGATGAATGCTTCCTGATACTACATGGTAGTAGTGGAATTTTTAGAACAGAGCATATTTGCACCAAAGGGATGTGGACATTTAAAAAAAGAAAAAGGCATCACATCTATCTCTCTAAAGCCTCACCCATCATAAATCCCACATGCACTTAAAAACAGAAATAATTCAATTTTATGCACCCCTCCTTTTCTCCTGTCTATTAGCCATGTATCAAACAGCTTGTACTTAAGGCAAAGAAAGCAACAAGATTTGTCTCAGCAATATATTTTGCATAATGACTTGACTGGCAGTTTCATCAGCCAAATGAAGCTTCTGACACATGTACAGAAGTCTCTTCCAAAATGTCCAATCACTGGAAGTTCCTCCCAGCTCTTGAAGTAGGGGTTGGGATAGCCAAAACGATCAATGGAGGACTTCACTTACTTCCCTTGGCTTGTAAAAGTGAGGTGAACTATGCTGTTTCAAGAAGCAACTTTGAGAGGTGCTCCTCTTGAGCCTTAGTTAGCACAAAGAACTACTCAAATATGTGATGTGTCACAGTATGCTGTTTATTAATTAAGGGGTTTCCTTTTTTTGCATTCTTGCATAGTGTTTTATATATAAAGGATATTAATTACACTGAATTCAATCATGTGCTAAGAATGTTATCAAATGGTCTAGCTTCCTGATCTTCAATCACAGGGAAATGTTTCACTGAAGCCTAATATAATCTCCAGACAACAACATTTAATTCCTTTAATACAAATGAGCTCAGCAGCAATCAAGGAATGAACTAATCTCTTCCAAAAGGTGTGAATTATTAGTCGAACTGATACATTTAGCCTTTGTTTGAGTTGAATGCAGTATGCAGTGTAAAATAAATACATAGGTAGAAGAGACATGAAGGCTTAAAGGTGAATTAGTGTGATTTTATTTTAATCTAGAGATGAAGGACTCTAGAATCAAATTCTTACTCAACCGAACAGTAATTAACCTAACCTACCTCATAAGGTTGCAGTGAAACTAAATGGATGAAGAGAGATTCATGGGTGCTTTCCTAAAAGAAAAATAAGATAAAATGTACGAGAATGAAATGCAAACAATATGCAAATATCTATCTACCTCTACCTCCTTTATAACTATCTTTATCTCTCTACCTGTATCTATCTGTATTTCTATCATCTCTTTCTCACTCATTCACTCTCGGTCTCTCTTGTTCTAGCTCTATCATCTATCTGTCTGTCTGTCTCTATCATCTCTCTCTAATATTATTTGCAATCAGCCTAAAATATCAGTTCATTCTCCATATTAAGAGCAGTCCTGGAAAGCCAATTGCTTCAGAAGTAATTTTCTCTACCATTACAGACAACACATATGGAGAAGGCCAAAAATAGTTTAATGTAATTTCCTAAGTAGCTCCCAAACAGGAATGCAGGTTTGGAAGCCAGGCAGGGATCAGGAACACAGGGAATCAAGCAGAGTCAAGAATGCTCAATCAGAGTTAATCCAAAATTCCAAGTCACCGAAATGCCAAATGAGTTTACACCAAAGTCAAAAATCTGAAATCTGAAGCATAAGCCAAACACAAATCAAGTTCAAACAGGAGTCCAAGTCAAGAGATACCGAATCAAAGTCCAAAGCCACAGGAATGCTGAAATCAAGAGCCAGGAATCCAAAGCAGAAGCCACAAATCAACTAGTTGCTGGAACTAATCAACTGCTTGATTGTCAGCTCTTTCAAGCCTCCATAGAGGGTAGGGACTGTCTGCCATGCCCCGTGACACCTCGCAGATTGGCCTGTAGTCTCTCTCTGAATCTCACCCATCTATTTAGACAGGCTGGGTTAGCCTGACATGTACCTCCTCCTGCCGGACATAAATTTTCTGATTGGTATTTTAAATTAGTTTTAAATTGGTTTTATTGATTCGACCCTAGCCATGTTCATTATCTACTTTTAATCTGATTTTAACTATGTCTTTTTGTATAATTGTTTTGTTTATGGTATTGTATGTTGTTTTTAGATGGCTGTACACCGCCCTGGGTCCCTTCGGGGAGAAGGGCGGTATAGAAGTTTTAACAAATAAAAATAAATAAATTAGAAAGATTGTTAGAATCACTATAGTTTCCTGTCAAGATGTTCCAAACATCTTCTAAAGCCCACATCTGTTAAATTGGTAAAAACAACTTCTGCTGTTGAAATACAGATGAGAACCTCAGAGCTACTGTTGCTTTAAAATGATCATGAAAGAGAAATTTTAAAAAGCAGACACACTGTGTACCCATTAAACAAATCAATTTATCAGGGTAATTATTTTTGCACACTGTGTATTTTATCCTGGTAGACAATCACAACACATAGAGCTGTGGAATGTCCTATGAGCACATTTTAAAAAAGAAACAAGTAAGTTTTGATTATGCTTGATCCCATGGACATGCTCACAGCCCTACTTGATGGGTATGAAATGTACCAATGGGCATTGATTGCCCAAACTTAGACCTATTCTGTACCCTCAATTTTCTGTGTCTAACTCAAGAAGGAGAAAATAGAACATAGTAGTAACTCTGAGAGAGACCTTAGAATCCCAGTGGACAAACATGTAAATATGAGCCAGCAGTGTGCTGCAGCTGCCCAAAAAATCAGCATTGACCTAGGCTGCATTAACAGAGGGATAGAATCAAGATTACAGAAATCAGCTGTAGTGGTGTGGTGGTTAGAGTGCAGTAAGGCATTCTACTTCTGTTAACAGCAGCTGCCAGTACGTTCAGCAGTTCGAGTCCCACTAGCTTAAGGTTGACTCAGCCTTCCATCCTTCTAAGGTCAGTCAAATGAGAACCCAGATTGTTGGGGGCTGATTTCTGTAAACCGCTTAGAGAGGGCTTTTAAGCACTGTGAAGCAGTATATAAGGCTAACTGCTATTGCTATTGCTATTTTTATAATGTCTTTTAAAAATGCTTTGTTAAGACCACACTTAGAATATTGCATCCAATTTTGGTTGCCATGATATAAAAAAATGTTGAGACTCTAGAAAGAATGCAAAGAGCAACAAAGATGATCAGCGGACAGGAGACTGAAACACATGAAGAATGGTTGCAGGAATTGGGCATGTCTAGTTAAATGAAAAGAAGACATGGGGGTGACATGATAGCAGTGTTCCAATATTTAAGGGACTGCCACAAAAAACAGGAAGTCAATTGATTCTTCAAAGCACCTGAAGGATAAACCAGAAGCTTGTCAAGATCTCAGCTAAAATCACAGGTCTGATTCTGTGTTTCAAGCTTGCCAACAATGGGGAGGTGGATGGGTAGGCATTTCTTTGTTGGATAAGGTATGTATCAATAAAAATGCATTGACATGTGCTCTCTGGGAACAGTCTAATTTCCAAGGTCGTTTAAGAAGGGGAAGTATAGTTTTCATAACAACGGGGGTCCTTATCTGTACCCTAGGATTTACCCAAGGGGTTTGCTTGTGGGAAAAATACTGCTTTAATTATGCTCTCTGTCTTTGGGGAAAAATTGGATTCATCTTTGCATTCTTTTGTACCTGCTATGTCTCTCTAATAAACCTTAAAGTTCTTTGAGGATCAAATGCTTTGAGAGTTTTGTTTTTGGGATGATCAGCAGGACATTTGACAAAGCAATGGATGGAAACGAATCAAGGAGAGAACCAACCTAGAATTAAGGAGACATTTCCTGATATTTAGAACAGTTAATCGGTGGAATGGATTGCCTCCAGAGGTTTTTAAGAAGAGATTGAACAACGCTTTGTCTGAAAAGGTACAGGGTTTCCTGCTTGAACAGGAAGACCTCCAAGATTCTTTCCAACTCTGGAGAAATAAAAACGTAACACACATTTATTCTGGTTAAGGTATGAACTACTTCAAACTTGCTCTTTTGTAAACAGAATCGTTTCTGCAGGGAAAGTTTATTTATTTATTTATTTTATTAACAGAATTTGTATACCGCCCTTCTCCCGCAGAACTCAGGGTGATGAACAGCCGGATAAAAACACAACATTTACAATTAAAAACCAATTTAAAAAAGTTAAACCATGGCCGTAATTAGCTTGCTAATTTAGCTCATCACAAACCTTTTAAAAAGGGAATAATAACAAAATGAAATTGTGCATCTACATACACATACTAAAAGAAACATTTTACTCATAATAAACTCTTTATTTTAAATAATGTAAAATAAAACATGATGCTACGGCCAATATCTGCTCTTTTGGGTGTTTCTTGACAGTCATGTAATGGCTTTTGAACTTTTCAATTACCTGTCATTTTTACTTAACATAGTAAACATAAAATTCCTATTCATAGATAGAAAGATAGCAATGTGTATTACATCTATTTGTTTTACAATATGCTGTCCACAATCTGAGTGAATGGAAATAAATAAGAATGCTTTAGATCATCCTGCATGGGCTTTGAGAAGTATTATTCAAAAAGATGAAGGAAGGAAGGAAAATAATCAAAGTCTCTTAAGCAAAAGAAATCACTTCGTTAAAATGTGACCTCTTTGGCAGATACTGTGAACAAAAATGTATATCTATGATAAGTAGCTTCTATTTATGTTTGAACTGTGTATTCTGACATCTATTATGTATTCCAAAGGATGAGAAATATTATCAGGGTCTGCAATCTCTAAACTTTTTTAAAATAATTGAAACGTGCAAACCAAGTGCCTGAAGCAGAATGTTCTGTGCTACAACAAAGTCACATTTCTCAAATGAATAATATCGAGATACAAAGAAATAAGAAACGCACTTCTCCCAATATTCTTCACTACCTTTATGGTGTTCGGTTTTCCACTTTTCCAAGAAACTATAAGATGCTTGACCAAAGTTCATCTCTGTGGAAAAATGGAAAGGATAGTTTTTCCTTCCTTATCCTTGCTTTGATTCATTTTAATTGTTTATGTTCAGCATGGATGGATAACTCCTGCAGTATGGATTATTCATGAGGCTCTACCTGTAAATGTCTGTTTTCTTCTTCTGTCAATTAGCTTCGTTTTTAAAATCTTCCATGGTGCTTGACAATTTCTTTCAAATTTCAATTAGTGCTTTCACTGGCAATGTTGCAGGGTGAAATCAGAGTCAGAGGCTGAAGAAGCAGACCAGGCAAGCTGTCAGCCTCCAGAGCCAGCAGTGCATGGGGTCCCTGTGGCAACTTCAGGAGACAGTGAGCCTGAGCAGATGTGACATGACTCAGATAATGAGAGCTCAGATTCGGGCAAGGGACCCAACTGAAGAACATAATGGCAGCTACGAAGGGCAGAGTAAAAGCAAGGAGAGGATTAGGGCAGGAACACCCAAAGCATCTCAGTTCCTGGACCCATGTAAGATCGGATTCCCCAAGTGGTTCAAACTTTAATCAATGGCTGTTTGAAGGGACAAAGGCTCTGCTTGTCGCAGCCTTGATCCACAGCTTCTTTCTTGGTTTCCTTTTCAAATTCTGAGTTGTTTTTAAATGGATTCTAGTTAAGGGAAATAGCTGGGGCAATCTGCCCTTTGTGTACATGACTGAGACCACCTCTATTTTATGTTTAAATTCGTTTTTTTTAAATTGTAATAGGAATTTTAATCAGAATTTAAATTTTTAGTCAGCCAAGGGATTTAATGTTTTTTAAATTGGGTTTTTTGTATTGTCATTGTTGTCTATGTTTTTTATTATGTATACCGCCCTGAGTCCTTCGGGAAAAGGGCGGTATAAAAATTTGATTAAATAAATAAATAAATACTTGAGAAATGTGTTTTCAAATTGAAGTGCTGGTTGGTATGTAAAGTGATGTCATCTGACCAGCTGTAGATGTAAGAGGCTCTCAGGGTAGTGGAGGATAATGGTGAAAGCTTCTTATGTGAATGCAATGGGCCTCTAAAGACTTGCAATTGGTGCTCACCATTTAGAAAATCATTAAAGATCTCTTCCCCCAGAATTTTTTATAATAATTTGAATATTCATATCTATATTTTAACAGTTTATTTTAAATGCCCAGAGTTGGTTGAAAGATGGGTAACTATATAACTGTTCTAAATAAATAAATAAAATATGCTATGCTTGTTTTTTAGATTTGGTGGCTGCCCAGAGTACAAGAGAAAAGAATGGTATGAATCAAATAAATCACATAAACAAGCTATCCAATGAAAGGTAGGTTCACAATAATGTCATTCCAAATGCCAAGATTCCCCCCCCCGCTTTGCAGGGGCAGCCAGGTCTTCAGACATGAGGGAGATTGTCAAAGGTATTTTCAGTGTAGCACTGGCTGTTCCAACCCTATGTTATAGAGACATTCATTGCCCCCATACTCATAGACAGGGTCAACCAAAGGGCGGTGCAAACCGTGCAGCCGCACAAGGCCCCGTACTTGCCAAGGCCTCGCGGGGCCTAGGAGGTTTTAATAAATAGGCCCCTCCCCACACCTGCCAAGGCCCTGCACAAAACATTCACACGAAACATTTCGCACCGGGTCCCGCTTATTCTTGGGCCAGCCCTGCTGACAGATTCTCTCATTCTTCCTATCCACCTAGGGGCAAAATACATTTGCAAATTGATTTTAAAATTAGCCTAAAAGCGATAGGAAATGCATTTATATGAAGTGGAAGTTCTTTTCTCTTTTTCTGTCCATCTTGAACTGTTTTGTAATTCATGGTCAGCTTAGTTTTACTAAATCTGTAGTATGTGAGACTGGCCAAATTATATTGATGATAAAGAAAAGGGGCAATAAAAACCAGAACAAAAAAAGGGGAGATATCCCAAATGCTGGTGGAAAATGTCTTCTATTGTAAAAGGCGTTTTGTGTTTGGAAGTTCTGTCTGTATAAAATTTCACCAGGACTTGAGATATTTCCTTTTTCCTAATTGTGCTGAGCCACACTGTTCATTTGATCCATATAGGTTTTTGTTGTATACCTATAGTCAGCTAATCAGTGTGAATCTAAGACTAATTAAAGTCATTAGAGCCTCTAGTATTCTCTAAGGCACTTCCACATAGCTCCCAAAGCTTCAGACACATTTTCACTGCAAATTGCTTCGCTGCTGTTGCCCGTGCAATTCTCCAGTCTTCCCTAACCCAGGTTGTGCCACATCTACGTCATTGCCTTACTATTTTTGCTGTTTCCAGGGGTAGAGAGTGGGGGCAGAATAACAGAGTTGGAAGGCACCTTGGAGTTTTTCTAGTCAACCCCCCTGATCAAGCAGGAGACTCTATACAATTTCAAATAAATGACTATCCAGTCTCTTACTTTGCTTTAAAAAATGGAGAAATTCTGACTAGTTATCATGGAGCTTTGATTTTAATAGTAGGTAGAGAGAGCCAAGAAACTGGGAACTACTAACTCTAGTTCCAGAATTTATGCTACAGAACTATTCTTACAATGTTGTTTTCCCTATACCATAAATGAACCAGAATTTAATCAGTTCAGCCTCAAAAGACAATTATTAGAACCTAATAATGTCCTGAGAACTGATTTTCTACACATATGCTGGCTCATATAAAGTATGTGAATGGGCTCCAGAAATAGTCATACTTCACATCATATTGCTAGCTACAGAATAGATGAAGTCAGTATATCAATTACTTAGAAACCAAATGAACAAAGGATGCCTTCCCTATTACTGGACTGCCCATATTCTAAGTTATTAGTAAACAATGAAACTTAGAGAGTGTTGGGTATTTTGATTATATAGCTTTGGATTTGGGCTATACATCATAAGAAATGTGTTCCATGCTAAGTTTAAAGCATTGATTTAAACCTAGTTTCTGTGTTTTGTTTTGTTTTGTTTCTTTTTGCTGGCTCCTATAAGGTTATTTGTAATTCAGACATTATTATTTGATTGTACTTGGGCCTGATAAGGCAGTATATCTTTCATTGGTTGATTAATAAATCAGTGAAAACTAACAGGAGACAACCATTCTTTTCCACTTCATCCAGAGGATTGCCGGCCAACAACTAAAAAGGATAAATAACTGCAAAGGCAGAAATATTGTATTGGGTGGCAAGGTAGACAGATAAAGATCAGTGATACATATTTTTAAATTTAACATCCCAGCCATTGATGTAGTCACACTAAGTGAGGATGCTATGTTCAAAAATCAAGCCTTAAGCTAATAATTCTATAAAATAGAAACCATACTTTTATAAAATAGTGATTAGTTTAGGACAATCTGCCCTGTGCCAGTGATGTCTGTTTCCATGGCAGCGAGTGTCGCAGCTGGCAGCCTAGTTATATAAAAAAAAGTCTAATAAATTTCAGAAGCAGATTTCTGGAAATTATTAATCTTTGCCTCCCCTCCTTCCTCTTTTTTTTAACCTGCTTGGTCTATGTCCAGAAGCATCTTCACTCAAAAAAGATCCCAAGATCTCTCAGGTCCACAACAGGTTAAGTTACACCCATTGATAAAGAATCATCATTATATATTCCTTGCTGAATCTTACTATTCATGGAAGCAGATTGAACTGCTAGCGATCGAGTTTTCAGTATTTCATTTCATAGGATTTACTAACTTCCTGGACACCTTTCTTCTTCAGGATATCAAGCCAATTGCATTTGACCTACGTTCTATCAACCTTTGCTTTTTTGTAATAGGATTGCCCAAGACATATGTTGTCTCATCTCTCTCTAACTCTCTAAATTTCATATCACCCCCTTGCCTTTGTAGAAGGTGAGAAATGGAGCAGAGAAGGTTTAAATAGAGACTTGGTGTCTTTAAAAGCTTTTCAATGGTTGTTTGGACAAGTGAAAGTTCAGGTTTGTTCGAGGGTGTGAAAGTGCTATATAACAGAAAATAAAGTACTGCAGTATATTTGTGTGAGAGATTACAGAAAAGTTTAAATTGTGAAAAAAAATCAAAAGTTGTTAGAAAGAATGTTGCAGCTGTTCAGTAATCCAGTGGTTGAAAATTCCAAAGAGAGAAGAGCAGAACTGAAAACATCAAAAAGGAGAGCATCTGGCAAGTTTCTGAGCCCATAAAGTTAGCAAAGCTGAAAAGCTGATGAAAGACAGAAGCAAACAACCCAAAAATCCACTTAATTTTCTGAGAGTTAAAAGAACATTTATTTCCCATTCTCTGGAATGATTTATGAAAAAGCTGTTTGTCCTCCCACTTCTTCCATTTTTCTGCATAGGCTTTCTAATCCCTGGAGCGTCTTTCAGAGACTTTTTTTGATCATGCTTTTGTTCTCCATTAATCAAGAGAAAAGAATAGATATTAGTGGATTGGAATATTTTCTGTAATCACAACCTGGATGCTATAACACAGCCATGACATTATATTGGGTTTATGCACAGTCATCTCAGTTCTTCTCAGTAAGGAATCACCCATCACCATGGCAACTCTTCTTTTTCAAGAAAGTTCATGGGTTTTATCGATCCATAGAATTCCAAATGTCTTCCACAACGTTCCATGCAATGAGTCAGAGGAACAATGCTTCAGTCAGACCTAGAGGACAGTCAGCTTAATTTATAAAAAATAAGAAGTCAATAGCTGCTATGTGCTCTCCCAATCCTTCTACTGTGTAGTCAACTGCTTTCTTATAAGGCCAGTTTATCATTTCCTGAAATTGACTGAGAAGGAAGCTTGTGATACCTAGCAAGCTTTCCAAGACAGGATAATGGAGAGAGGTTGATCCAATAATCTGATCCTCAAGATTTAACTCACTTAAAATAAATAGACATTCCCCGATTATGTTTTTAGTAATTTCTGGCTTCAATCCTGTCCCTTCATCCTTTTCACAACTGCTAATGAAGCACATAACCTCTTTGTAGAGACGATTGAGCCAAAATAGTAAGCTATGTTGATGCTGTTGCTGTCTGGTACCATTTTGCTATCTTCACAGAGCAGCTGACATAGGGACAATGTTCGCTACCTTATATTTTGAGTGCATCTGAAGGAGACATTTTTCATCATTTTGGTATCTTTTCTCAGTTTTAATTCATACTTAACCCTAGATTTTCTGATAGCATGTCTTATAGTATTGGAGAAATTAGTTGTCCTGTTTCTTAGAAGTCAATTCTTCTTTCCACCTCCTTCATGTTTCTAGTTTTCACATCTTCAATGAACATCTACAAGAACCTGCTGGCTTTGTCAGAGTAATGAAAGTAGCATTGCAGACTGTGCTGCATATATCACCCCTTTTCTACATCTGTGTGACATTACAGTGCATATATGAAAGAAGCAGAGCTTATGACACAACAGCGTCCCTTATTTCACCATTCTGACCCCTCTTCTTCCCCCTCCCTCAGTGAACACCACTGCTGCCAGACTTTCAGGAATTGACTATCGCAGAATTGACTTCTGTTCTGCAACTCTTCTTTTCTTTGTCAGTTCTCTTTGTGAGATCTGAAAAACAGTTCTAAATGCCATCAGTGCAAGACATCGTCTTCTTTTGATTTTGGTTTTGAGTTTCATCACTGGACTTGCTCCTTTCCTTTGTTTTCTTTCTAATGAAGTAATGTTTTCTCTATTGTAGGACTAGATGCCTCTGTTTGTTATGAAAAAAGTGTTCCACTGCTCCAAATTTTTCCTCAAAGATTGCTACAAGCTTATAATACATATATGCTGCAAATATATGTCAAGTTGTTTTCAGGCAGGAGCACAAAATGCCACAGGTGTTGCAGTTCAGGATTACAGAATTTATCTTCACTTTTGTTTCTTAAAGCACCTTTAGTGAAAGGTTCTTTTTTCACATTTTCTCTTCAGGCTATCAGGTCAACTAAATATGAACAGTTCCTACAGAAGAAAAATATATTAGGACACCACCTTTTAAACTCCCACATTAAACTCTATTTATTCAGCAGGAAACAGTCACTCAGTCACCTACAATGGCCAGCTAGTAGCTGTCATTAGTTAGAATGCAGAATATTTGCATTATAATTCATTGTTCACTTATGGATGATATAACTTTGTGGTCCTTCACAGCTAAGTGCACAGTTAAATACACACTAAAAATCCTCTTTGGCCATTTTCCCCCCTTCTTTCTCTCTTCCTTCTCTTGAACTACACTTTGCTCTTCCTGTTTGCTCATTCAGTATCTCATCAACTTTCACATGCACTGAAGAGCCTCTTCTATTTGCAGAGGATGCTATGTACAATCAGAATTTTCAATCATGTGCAGATCTTTCATGGATAATTTGGTGTGACAGAAGAAGCAACATCTGCATGATTTAATTTGGAAAAGCATCTGAGAAAATCAAATACAGAAAAATTGCCAGAAAAAACATTTTGTTATACAGGCTAATCATATCTACAAAAGGATGCTGGAGAAAAGAAGCTGACAGCTCTTTTGGTAGAAAGCATTCAACACAACTTAACCTAACTATGACCCTGTTTCTTCATGACACCTTATTAGTGGAACTCAGAACCAAGTGGAATCATAACATGAGTGTTAGATCATAAATAACTTGCTTGATTTTGGGCTAAACAGATGTCTGGAAAGTGAGAGGAAAGTTGCTAAAAGAATATACTGCACAGATAATTCAGATAAGGGTGCACAGTTTTATCAACATGAACTTACCTCAGGAATGCATACTTTAATAAAGATGTTTGACACAAGAATATAGTTTTGGAGAGAAGAGAGCATTATCTCAGGTTATTGCCTCATAAATGTCTTTCAAATATGAAATGCAAAGTATTTAATTAATATTATATGGCAAAAGACATAAAAAAAGAATTCATGCTAGAACTACATGAACAATATTGAATAGGAAGCTCACTTATTTCTAATAACTGTGCAGTTCAGATAAATCAGTTAAGCTAGAAGCCTTGATTTATACATTTGTTAATGATCTAGTTGCCTCTATGATGGTGATACATCCTGATGATATAACTTTGGAATTTTTTTTGTATTATTATGACAGTTTTAATTTGCTCAAACAACTTTTTATTCGGGCTGTCTTCTTTAGAAAATCATTTACATGAAAAATATTGCTCAGAAAAATCCCTAACAGATATATATTCCTAGAAAAATTTAAAAATGCACTTCACAAACTCAAATTGTGTCTACAAAGGTTAAATGTATAGTCCTACATTAATTAAAACAGAGATATACAAAGGGGATGTTTGAATTTAGAACAATTGCTCACAATGGGCAATTTTCCATGACAGATGTTTGACCTATTTATGCCATGCAAAGGAGCCACAGTGGGGACTCATTCTGTTTCCCTATATTTTATTGCTGAAAGAAATAATTTAAGCCACTTCAGAAGGACTTTTAAAATAACTCATTGCTAAAAAAAAAGTAAAATACTTAGATATGATAAATTATTATGCCAAAAAAAGGTTTCTCCTCCTTTTTCTCAAAATGATGTTGAGACTTTAGAAAGACTGCAGAGAAGAGCTACAAAGAGGATTAGTGGGGCTAACAGCTAAAACATATGAAGAACGGTTGCAGGAATTGGGCATGTCTAGTTTAGTGAAAAGAAAGAGTAGGAGTGACATGATAGCAGTGTTCCAATATCTCAGGGGCTTCCACAAGGAGGGATGGTCAATCTATTCTCCAAAACACCTGAAGGCAGGAGAAGAAGCAATGGATGAAAACTAATAAAAGGTAGAATCAACCTAGAAATGTTGTTATAAGTACGCTTTTTAAATTTTGTGATATTAAATAGATATCTTTTATATTAATAAAATGGAAGTTCCTTGATCCTTATTTTATAAAGGTATGTATCTTTTTAATAAAAAAAATATTAGTGGTCCGTGGGATTTAAAATTATGAATTTAGTGGTCCCTGAGGTCCAAAAGGTTGGTGACCACTGGACTAGAAGACCTCCAAGGTCCCTTCCAATTCTGTTATTGTGTTAAAAATAATTTTCTACTTAAAGAGATGTATTATAGTGATAAAAATTATTCTGTGTTTGATTAATGTTCTAATCTGGTCTGAAGTTGAATGGAACAGACATATTTTTGCTTTTGGATATACTGGCTGAGCATTTCAGAAGTTGATGTCTAACATGTATTCCTCATGTGTCAAATGATTCTGTAGTTAACAACATATAATTAGTTCTGAAAAATCCAGGGCAGAAAACTTCAATAATGTCACAAAGTTAATTATTTTTTAAATTTGTGTTTCATTCAATATGCCTATTCAGTATTCAATAATTGATGAACCAAGTAATTTGGACTAAAAATGTTGTAGATGTCAATTATATTTAATTGCTATAAAATTAGTGTAAACCTATTTAGGGTCATGTAGACAAATTAAAGAAATGCTAGAAGGCTATTTTTCCCCAGAATGCACAAATCCATACATTCCAGTCAGAATCCAAGTTCTTCTCCGCTTTCTCCTACTGGACACAGAGTAAGGCCAGGATCTGTGACATGGTTTTGGTTATTTATTATATTTATGTTTAAATTTATAAGGAACATTGATAACATTAAAGTTGTGTTGATTGGTAGTTGGAGACATGAACTGATGTGTGAATGCAGAAAATGCTGTTTGGTTGTCTGACAAATGATCTTCAACAAATCTTAGACAGATTGTATGATGCAATAAGGAGTAATGATCCATAAGTTAATGTATCAAAACCCAACGTAACTGTATTTGATAGGAAAAATGGGACAAAAGACTGAAAATTATAAATATGGTAATTTGCCTACAAGCAATAGCTTTCTTTAAAATTTGATAAAATACAGAAACAAGATTTCTCTGCCCAGATAATTTTTCATAATTTCTAAAGTGATTTCTAATTTTTCAAGATAATTTCTCAGACTATTCTGAATTGTGGGCGACATAAATCCTTCTCTACATCTCAATTAGAGATATTAGTTGCTCAGTTTTCAAATAGCTTTTTTTTAAAAAAAAAAAACTTCCACAAAGGTACCAAAAATTCCATTTCATTCACCCACCACTTAGTAAAAAAAAAACAGAGGTAAAGTTCTTGTGATTTATTTGAAACTATAATATTATATTTGTACAATAAAATAACAGTAAAGATTAATAAAAGGTATTTTATTCAGTTTATAAACATCCCACAAGTCATAAGCATGCATTATTATCTGAGAATTTAATAAACGTAAATGGAAGCTGTGGGTCTATTAATTTCTAGATTACCACTGAAAATTAGATACCCTATTCTTTCATCATTCATCATTTTATTTGTCAAACATTGATACCTTTGCTAACTTGTTCAAAATGGCATGATATGTTTAATTTAGTACAGACTACTATAATAGATTCTCACCAGGTGGCAGTACCTGGATAACTCCCTCTAAGCTTGGAAGTTCAGCAGTATCGGAGTCCCAAAAAACTGGCATGCTGAATGTGTGTTTGCTTTTTTTTCTCTCCCTGCCAACCAGCAGCTGATTTGCTGCCAAAGCTGTTTCATTGGCAGTGGGCTCCCCAGATTTAAACAGGAGTAACTAATGATGACCCACAAAGTTTAGTTGCTGATAGCCTGACTGGACGCTGATTTGACTTACATCATCATAATCGTAAACTTTTATCGTTCTATTTTGGTGCTTTAAAATACTTTCTCTTTCTCAGCCCAAGGAAGTTGATGGCGTGTGGGCTTTTGTTTTTCTTTATAGTGAAAGTTCCTTGCTCTGATCTATGCTTTTTATTTTAAGGAATTTGTGTTAGTATTTCCTAAAATTACTGTTTCCTAAAATAACTCTGTTGCTTCGTTTTAATTTTTTTTTTCATCTATTCTGCTGTGAGAGTTTTTAGCCCAACTTCTTTGTGCTTCCTTTGTTATGGAACATCCATATTCTTTGACCTTGAAAGGAATGATTTATATCTTGCTGGGAAAACGTGTCTGCAGGAGTAAAGTAACAATAAATTAAAAACTTTTAATATTATTTATTACATAACCTTTATAATGGCTCCCAAAAGAGGTATAAAAGGAAGATGGGCCTCAGAAAAAAGGTTTTTTTAGGAAACTTAAAAAACATTTTTTTTGCCAATTTACAAGTTTTAAATGAAAAACTGGATAAAAGTTTTGATGAATTTGTAACAGTTATAAATCAAACTAAAGAAGACATCCAGACATAGAATGTAGTGGGCTAAATCAGTTGTACAATTGGGTGGACTAGAAATTAATTTGCTATTAAGAAAAAAGACCTTTGTTGAACAATAAGTATTATGGAGATATTCTCAAGAGACCTTCTTTTTTAGATAGTGAGAAGAAGTTATTTGGAAAGATTCTACTCATAATTTTAAGGAAAAAAGCAAAGATGAAAAATTGGGATCTATATTTATTATTAAGAACCAGTCGATGATATTTGATATTGGATGAATCAGAAACAATGGTGTCTCTGCGAGAGAATAGAAGCTGCTTGTGCATTTTCTACAAGTTAAATACAAAAATAGATTGTTACCAGAGAGCTTTGAGGTTTAGTTTCATGGTTGGAATTGCCTGTTAACTGGATTATTTTTTATATATATAGTAGATAGAGGGTGGGTCAAATTGGTTAATTGATAATAAAAAAACAGCTGTGCTTTTTTAATGTTACATAGCAATTTTGCAAATATAGCTGGAGACGTTTATAGTTTGTGGACCTGTTTTGCAAAGGGGGGAACAATTCTGAAATATATACATCAGTGCTCAGCCGGGGAAGGAAGCATTTTGTGTGTATGCTTGATATTTCATTTTATAGTTTTTTGTTTTCGTGATTTATTTTTTTCTTGATTCTGTATTTTAACTTTCGAAATAATAAAAAATGAAAAAGAAGTTAAGTAGTATTAGTTTAGGTTAGCATGATTGAGAGAATTTTGGGGAACTGTAGATCTATAGAGTAGATTTGGAAGCTACAAAAACATCTCAGCAAAAGACAATGGCCCCACAAGTCTGACCCAGCCAATTAAAATTAATTAGGAATTGTTGTATATCAGCAATCACTCTGTTATTATAATATTCCACTGTGTTCTTTGCTTTTTAAAAGCAACAAATTGCATATTAGAACAGACTGCAGTAATTGTAGGTAGTAACATATCAAGATTTGACCATTGTACATAGACAGTGTCAACTTGAAGGAATATATGAAGTGTTGCTTTAATTGCCTGAATTATAATTAGTATCATCCTTTTCCCTTCAGTTACTAATGAAATGGGTAATCAACAGGCACACCACGTTCACACCCCATCAGTAATGAATGCGTAAGTGTCGGTTGCAATGGGAAATGACTGTTAAAACTGTTGACATAACACACATTCTCAACATTATTACTGGAAAGCTGTGCAATTAGAAATTAAAGCTGTTAGAATGAAGATTATATATGCAATAGATTTTATAATAGGATCCATGATTTATTTCATTATGTTTTTACTTAGCAGACTTAGAATATGTATGATTTTTCATTTTGGGTACAAAACTGTTATATTTCCTTTGCAACAATATACGCTTAGAGTAGAAACTGGGGGAGGTAAGATCAAAGCATTAAATTAGTAAAACAATGTAAGAAGAGGCATGTTGAATTGGTCAAAAGACTATTGCAGTCCAGCACCCTATATTTCACAGCAGTTGATCAACTGCTCACAATCAAGTCATGGCACAGCCCCATTTACTAGTTGCTAGTGCTGAGTAACAAACTGTTTCTGATATCAGAAATAATATATAGTTATTTTAATAGTCTTCTCTATGATTCAGCTTAATTCACTTAATAATCTATCCAATGGGATTTCACTGCATTTTACTGTAATAAATCCCATTTTAAATGTTTTCCAGTTTTATACTAGGGCAATTTGGAAAAAACCCTCCATTTGATTATCAATGACAGATGCTCGCAGATACACATTTATTATACACATTAGAAAACTACAACATTGCATTACTTTTTGACAAAATCACAATTCAAATTGAAGCACTTGTGATAATGTTTTGCAAGATTTGAAATTCCTTCTGCAAAGAAATCTCCCTCCTGAGTATGAAGCCAGAAGAGGTGGTAGTCTCTCAATTATTTAACACCACTGACAACACTGCTGCCCTACAAAAACAACCTTGACTATATGTCTGAATGATCTGTCTTACACATTGGCAAAAAGAATCAGAACACTAAATACTATCTGGGTAGATATGACCTTGAAGACAACCCTCACTCTGTCAAGGACCTAGGAATACTCATTTCAAAAGATCTAAGCCCCAGAGCTCACTGTAATAGCATTGCTAAAAAGGCATTAAGAGTTGTTAACCTAATTTTGCAAAGCTTCTTTTCCAGTAATATTAAACTGCAAACCCAGGGCATATAAGATCTTCACCAGACCAATTCTCAAATACAGTTCATCTGCCTGAAATCCACAATGTATAACGGACATTAATACAATTGAACGAGTCCAGAGGTATTTTACGAGAAGAGTTCTCCATTCCTCAGCCCGCAATAGAATACCTTATGTCACCAGGCTTGAAATTCTGGACCTAGACAACTTATACCTACACCGTCTACCGTCTGACCTAAGGTTAGTACACAAAATTGTCTGTTACGGGAGATCACTTCCGGTTCTGAAGGCAACAGGACGTGAGAGAGCGAGCTCTGCCTCTCACGCCTGAAACCCGCTTC
>JANHFO010008586.1:0-21130 GCA_032468095.1 Pareas carinatus | reverse complement strand
TAGAACTTTAAATTCCATATTCAGTTCTTCATTTTACAATATTTTTATCTGTCCAATTTTTTCCATAATTCCCATAACTGTATCTGTGTTCTATTTTCATTTCTGTTGGTATTCCAATTCTCTCTACTTATTTTTTTCCCAATCTTCCTCGTGCCTTTTCAGTCGTGCCTTAAATTGCTTTAAGGATGTCTTGTAGATTTGTTTTTCCTGCTTATTTCTTGTAATATTCATGGGGTTGTTACTCCTTTTTTTGAAGATCTTGCACCTTCCTAACCTTCTTTTAATTTTTATTTTAAGATTTGATTTTTCCTCTTTCCATATCTCTCCAAAAACCTGCTGCTTTTTTTCTATTACTTTCAGTTCTATTACATTGACAAACTGATAGAGCTCCGTGATCATTATTAGTTAATAAAAACCATGGACCGGATGGCAGCTGATGCCTAACCAGTTTCGCAATAAAGATTCGTGTGCCTCCTAAATGGCTTGTGGTTCACAATTGCAGAATTGAAGAAAAGCTTAAGAACCCCTGTGTTAGGCAAATAGCCAGTGCCAGTACATTTGTTTCGATGTGCATTCTCCACTGTGTGTCTACTTACTCTTGTGTGTAAATATAAACAACAATTCTGTTCTTATTAATTTACCTAGTGCTGGGGTGAGTACTTCAAAGGGTGGGGGAGAGGAGAAATGGGGTTATAGATTTGCTCTTTTATCTGATTTCATCCTGAGTTAATTACTGAAAACTTTCCCTGCTATTTAAACTCATCTAGCTATTTGACTTAATATCCTTCTTACACTGCAAAGCAAAGCAAAACTAAAGTAAAATCTCAAGCAAGTAATGCGATTTCACTTACACAAAGATTGTTTTGTTTAATGAACGAGCTGACAAAACTAGTTGCAAACAAAGATTGCCAGTATATCACTGGTGATTAAAAGGTCAACCGTTGTAATGAGATTCATCAGTTATGTGCATCTAAATGTTATTTCTTATTTTGAATGGGGACGTATTTTTACCACAATTTTGTAGTTTACTACTTTCTATAAAATAGGGATTGCAGGAGAAAATTTGTGCAAAAGCACTTGACCCCTCTCCATTTTGAAACTGATTTAAACCTTAAAATATTACTGTCTTATATTGCCTTTATTTTTCCACTGTATTTTGCAGACTTAAGTGTTAACTGTGGTCCTCCACCTTCCATAGAAAATGGGATAGTTATGAGCTCATTAACAGAAAACTATGAAGATGGTTCAACAATACAGTACAGTTGCAATGAATATCATGTTTTGCAAGGTTCCATAACAATCTTTTGTTCAAGGAGCCAATGGACTGTTCCACCAGTTTGTATAGGTATTGTACTTTTGTAATCATTATAACACAATGCAAATAGATACCAAATAAACATGCAGCTTCAGTGTATTTCATTTTAGAAATGTATTGATGTCTTCATGCCTAAATGGAGGGCATCAATGTAAACTTTTCCAATTGCTCAATTATAATACACAACAATGAATTAAATGTTATGGTTATGCATTGTAGCACTGGAATGAAAGCTCAGATTTGGTATATAATTTCAATGGAAATAGACTGCTCTTGAGGAATGTGATTCTCATTCTGTGCTCAGTCTGAAAGTTAAATCATTGAAACTTCAGTGGCCTGCATTTTGAACTAAAGGCTGACATGTAATATGATTCATGATTTGATAGTGGATGAGAGGGTTGATCTACCATGTATTAATGAAATCTGCTTGGACATAGAAGAGTATATTCTCCTCTTAGAAATAAGATAAAACTTCTAAAGATTTTAACCACCAAGAAGGGCACCTGATTAACGAGAAGATTTAAAATGGAATAACTACCTGAAAAAAGGGGAAAAGATGGTGACCAAGCATTGAAGGGTTTAAGGACTTTATTAACTATTTGGAAGTCAAATCAAACTCTAGAAAGGAAAAATTATTCAGATCAATACTTAACTTAAAAAAGGGGGCTGTTCCCATGTCTTGGATTGGAAAGTCTATATTTGTTGTGGATTTTTAAGAGTTGTGTGTGTGTGAGTAAAAAAGAGAATTAGCATTTGGATTTTAAAAAATACATGTGACATTGAAAAGAGCAGCTGTGAGCTATTTTTGGAAGTGAAAGTAAACAGTGAAACTAACAGAGAAGCAAAACTTTGAAACATTGTTGCAACTGAGTTATAACAATGTCAATCCAAAAGGGAAGAGACATTCAAATATTATCAATGGCATTCCTAAATGCTGTGGAAGAAATGTTCCAGAATTTTTCTGTGGAAATGAACTATAAATTAAAAAAAATTAATTTGGAAATGACAAATGAAAGACTGATTTGGAAACTGTCACTGAGTTTGAAAAAATAAATCAAAAACTTGATAGACAAAAAGATTTTCCTGTACAAAGTTTAAAAGAGGAAGTCAACATAGAAAAAGTGGATATAAAAGTGAATGAATTAAAGAGGCTGCAACAACAAGAATGGATGGAGTTTGAACCAGAAAGATTGGAATATCAGACAGGAGTGCAAAAGACTGAAAAGGCTGATATGGAAAAACAAGAGGACTTGGAAAAATAATATCAATCACACTGATTAAATTAGAGAATAATACTGGACAAATGGGTGTAAAAAGGAGATGCAAAGACTTAGCAGGAGTATTTTGGAGTATTGGAAAAAGATAAGAGGAGAAGGAATTAGAAGATGGAGAGAGGTGGAAGTGAGACTGGAAGGGAAAGAAGCTCAAATATGGACGCTATGGAGGAATTTTGGACAAATAAAAATATTGTAAATGAGGATTAACGTTTGGAAATCTTACTGGCAACCTGAGAAGTGATTTAAATTTTGGATATTTAGGGCAAAATGAAAGTTGTGAAATTAGAAAAGATATGTTAAAAGTATTAAAAATTACTATTTGTTTTTGAGAACTTTGAAAATTGAGTTGATTATGGAAAATAGATATAAATGTAAAAATATAAGATTTGACTTTTTGGAAAAACAAAAGTTTTTACTTTTTAATTAAGGATTATTAAAAAGAGATAAATTTTGCCATTGTTTAAAGATTTAAAGAAAGTATCTATAAAATGGTAATAAACCAGAAGGTTCAAGATTTTTAAATTGATTATTGGATATATCTTTCTTCCTTCTTTCTCCCTTGTCTTTGGTTTTTTCTTTTTTGTTCTCCTCCCCCCTTCCTCCCTCTTCTCTCTTGATTTTTTTCTGTTTTGTTTTTAAGACTATGAAAAAATGTGAAAATATTAGTGCATGAGGTTTTGAGAGACATGGGTAAAAAACGGAATAGAGTAATAGATAAAGATATCTTAAATATATTCTTTCTTTTTTTCTCTTTCTTTGTGATCTTTTATAAATCATGATTGGATTTTAAATGACCATCAATATAATGAAGTGTACTTTTTATTTTCTTCTCTTTTTAGAGTATGATATAAAACATGTTAATTAATTAAGGAATTGAATTTGTAGAGATGGTAATTAAGATTTTAGGAGTGGATATGAAATAATGAAAAATGTCTGAAATGTATACCCAGCTGACTGAGGTCGAACAAATGATTCAATTGTCTTTCTGTTTTGAAAATAAATAAATATTAATTTGCAAAAAAAAGAAGATAAAACTATCTGGATTTCAAGTGTGACTCAAGTTGCCACACTTAGTGATAGAGTGGCTATTGTCATTTGAGAAATGCTGTTGACTTTCAGAGGCACTGTCCCACAGATAATCAGTTATGAGACCCCATTGATAAGATTGGCCTCTAGAGGTCAACTTTAATTGTTGCTATTGAATCATTTTCTTGAGATTCCTTGCCTGAGTTGCTCAATGGAATGAGCATGTTGCTATTAGAGTTCCCTAGATCTACAGTACTTGGGGACTTTAACTTGCCTTCCTTAGATATAGAGCAGAAAGCAACTCAGAAGTTCATAGCCACTATGCAAACCATAGATCTCACTCAGATTATTTTAAGGTCTGAGTCACAGCAGTGGTGTTAGCCCTTTGAGGTAGTCCAAACAAGAAACACAACAATAAATACTAGCGTTATCTTCAAATTTGCTAATAAGGTGAAAATATGCACGCTGTTGATAATTCTAATTTATAAAGTTGTAGTTTATTAATATTTATATTTTATCAGATGCAATATAAAAAGAATCATAGTATGGTCTACTAAATTTCATGGTATGGTTAAAAAAAGTATTGTATTTATTTTCTAAAGGGCCATGTACCTTATCACAGGAAGAGATGGCAAAAAATAATTTGCTTTTGAGATGGAGTTTTGACAATCGAGCTTATTTTCTTCATGGAGAATTTGTTGAATTTATATGCAAAGCATATCACACTGGACTTCTATCAAGTTCATCCTCTGATTTTAGAGTACAGTGTCAAAATGGGCAACTATTGTATCCACAGTGCGTTAGGATTAAGGGGTAAGTAAAACATTTTCTGCAGTATACTTTCATACCTACATAGTCCTATATTTTCCTTACTCAAACATATTTTAAAGATTTGGGCATATTGTCTATTAAAATAGTTTTGGGATAATGTATATTAAATAAGTTTATCGAAAGTGTTCAGCTATTGCTACTTTAAAAACATCCGTTTCCAAGGACTTCTTATTTGGTTTCTTTCATAATGCCATAATTAGAAAAATAGAAGATTTTAATTTTTTAATTTTTTTAAAGCTTTGTTGAGCCTGAATCATTGATAATATTAAAAAAGACATATTCTATTCTATTAAATTAGGTATCTCTAACCAAGATTTAGCTTGATATAGGAGACTTGATGAATATTTGCACAATGTACGTTTTAATTGTATAAAGCACCTTGTAAAAGAGAGAAAGAGAAAAAATTCCAGTATGGGTACATGAAAGGAAATTAAAGCAACAGATATTATCAGTCTATTCAAGAATATGGAAAACCATATTGTTATAAAATTCTTTTTTTTTTAGATGAGAGATCAGTTGACAGAAAATGCAGAATTTTGCAAAAAGTTACTTCGAAGTTGCATTGGTTTATATAATATAACCTTTTTTTTGAACTGAGCAGTATTGCTGTTTTATCACTTATGAATAACTAATTTTTGATACCCATGCTCTGCTATGGGGTGGGGGGCATTTTTTGGACTGCTGCAACCAGCCAGGATCACTGCCAAAGTCTCTACCCAGCAGGGTGACTGATCCTCCTGCAGCTCCTCCCTGAGGCTGCATGGAGGCAGCGAGGCTTCTCTCTGAGGCCGCACGGAGGTGGTAAGGCTTCCAGCTGGTGAGGCGCTTGATCCTCCAACAACTGCTCCTTGAGGCTGCATGGAGGCGGCGAGGCCTCCAGCTGATGGGACAGCTGATCTTCTGGCAGCTCCTTCAGGAGGCTGCATGGAGGCAGCAAGGCCTCCAGCTGGTGGAGCATCCAATCCTCCAGCAGCTCCCCAATTCCAATATGGAAATTGTTGTCCCTCCGCCTCCCCCACTCAGGCCAGGAAATTATTGCCCCCCTCCCCCACCTATGCTGGGGTGGCCCTCTGCTATCCAGCCCTGCACTCACCTGCCCTGCTGCTCCTCACCCTGCCATGACTCCAGCCAGTACTGGTGAACCTGCCACTGCTCTAACTGTCCACTCACGCCGCTACTACTGATGGTCTCAAAGGAAAAACCTAAAATCAAACAACAGACTGTGAAAGCCCTTCAATCAGGAGAAAGGTAGCAACGATGTTGGATATTTTATCCAATCACAACCCTCTACACATCTGGAATAAAAATATGAAATAACGTGTGTAAAAATTAATATTTTGAAAAATCCTTTCTTAGTGAGTGCCTAGATGGCAAGACAAGGGTATGTAGTAAATTTCATGTATCTAGCTTTAATAGTTTTCGAGATCTGGTGATGAGTCAGTCAGTGAGTGAATGGTATTTCACGCTTATATATATAGACTAGCTGCCGGTACCCGTGCTCCGCTACAGGATTTACCAAGAAAATTGAATGTTGGGTAAGAAAATAGAAGCATGTAATCAAGGTCTCGGCTGGATTTTCCTCGCAATCCCCATTTTGTAATGTTTGAGCCTGCTGCTCCTATCCAGCGCCGCACTCACCTGCCCTGCTGCTCAAAGGAGGCCTGCGGGGCATTGCAAAGGAAAACTCGGCTGAATTTCCCCCCCACCAATTCCCATTTTGTAATTTTCAGACCTGCTGCTCCTATCCAGCCCCATACTCACCTACCCTGCTGCCCAAAGGAGGCCTGTGGGGCATTGCAAAGCAGACCTCGGCCAAATTCTCCCCCAAACCTCATTTTGTAATTTTCGGGCCTGCTGCTCCTATTCAGCCCTGCACTCACCTGCCTTGCTACTTCTCGCCAGTTTGGAGATTAGAGTGCTGTAATTGTGATCTCCCAAAAAACTCAAAACAACAGGCTGCGAAAGCTTTCCAATCAGGAGAAAGGTAACAAACAATGTTGAATATTTTGTCCAATCAGAACCCTCTACCCATCTGGAATTAAAGATTCAAAATAACTCGCTTAAAAATTAATATTTTGAAAAATTCTTTCTTAGTGAGTGCCTAGGTGCCAAGATGAACCTATGTACCAAATTCCATATGTGTAGCCTGTATAGTTTTCAAGATCTAGTGATGAGTCAGTCAGTCAGTTTTTCGCATTTATATATATAGATTAGTCTTACATGTTAAACCAAGCTTTAGAAGTACTGGTTATAATTATATACATTGTCTCTCTTTGTAAATAACACTTATCATATTTTGTTTTTCTTTAGATAAGAACATTGAAAAAACCCCACGAATGACTTCTCTGCCTCATTTCATGCTGCAAGAAGCATTGAAGTTAACTTTCATTACAGTGCCTTTTTTACTGCTGGAAGTCTGTAGTCACTCAGATTTATTAGAATAGCTGTTGACATCAACATGCAACATCATTTGAAGATGCTCGTAAACAGAATGTTTCTGTGATCAATATTTATTATTATAATGAATATTCATATTTTATTACACTAAACACCAGCTTTGCATTTACTCATTTCATTTTTATTAAATGCCAAATTTACACAATTCTTCCATGTTATTCTTTTATTTTTCTTATTAATAATTTAAAATTTTGTTTTTAGGTAACAAGGTAACAGACAAACAGGGTAACAGACAAACAGAATAGTAAGTTTATTAATCACAGTCATTTTATATGTTAAGCCTATTGTTAAAAACATTTGCTTAACAAAATAAAAGTATATATTAGGCTCTCAGGATGCACTTTTTCTAATCAGCAATTTTAATGGTCTTCCATGAATGTTCATAGGATGCTGTAAGTACCACAGGAAATCAAATTTTATAGTCATTTATAAGGTAAAAACATACTCTTCTTGGTTACTTGTGCCACATAATTCAAACGTATTTCCTAAAAAAAGCTCCAAAGCAGCCTTCCTAAAATCACATGGCTTAGAAATTCCAGAAATGGCAGTATCAATTGCATCTAAAACAGGCTGAATATTCCTAAACACTCCTCCTAATTTTCCTCAGAAATTGGAACACAATTTGATCTCCATCAGGATTCAAGGTAGAATTGTTGGAATCAAAGACCAGCTATTTGCAGGGTCAAAAGATGTCTCACTGCTCATGCAGTGTTTATTGCTTATAATGATTTTAGAACAGCAAGCAAAGGCAGGAAAGCAACAGCATTTCTGTTGGTTATTACTCATACCCAATCTTTAAGAACATACCAGCCAAAGACTGGGCCAGGGGCAGTACTTTAAAACATGGTAAAAACAAGATGAGGTCATGCAGGTCTCATGGAGTTTGCTCACATGAACTATGTATGAACTTTGCACACAACCTCTTCATGAACCCTATCCCTACATAGAATATTACTGCTTTTTGAAGCGAAGCAACATCTCCTATAATATTATTTCAGTCATATGATTCCTAGTATAAAACATGACCAAATTGTCTCAGAAAGTGTAACCTCTCTTTTAAATAGAATTATACTTGCTTTACTTTGAAGTACCATAAACCTGGGTGGGAAGATATATCTGGTTAACAAAGGAGTAATGGAACAAATTGACTTTTATTGAATAATATTAAATAGTAGGATTAAAATAGGTTAACCTATTTATGTAGATTATTTATATCCTTCTATTACTAATCTTCTCTGGTCCTAAAATTATTCCCAACTCTATCTCCATTACAGGGAGAAGTATTTACAGTTCTGGACTTTAGATCTATCCCTTTATCTGCACCTTCCAAATCCCTCTCTCCAGTTTATTCTTTATAATATCTGGAGAATGAGCTCACTGCAGCCATTTTTAAATTGGTAGTTACAACACCCAATCTTCCCAGGTTTCATCCATGATGACAATTGTTCCCTTTAACCTTGGGATACAGAGTTTGGTAAGTTAATGCTTCTTCAGAACTCAGTGGCTTCATCCATTATTTAATTCCATGGGAACCCGAGTTGCTTTGATTGCCCATTCTCAGAGAAACCTAGGAACTCTTCTGTGAAAAAAGGCAAGGGCAGAACCTTGGTTATCTGATTTAAGAGGTTAATTGCAAAGTAGAACAGCTCAAGTAGAAAAACTGCCTTGACATCGAGTCTCCACTCTCTTGAGTAAAGGAGACACATATCTGAATGTTTGCCATTTCATACTCAGCAGCTGCTTGAACAACAAATAATGCTTCTTGAATGGGGATATTTGACGATCAGATGCCAAGATGAATGAAGATCTGGTATCTGTCTTCCCTTTATACATCACTGGACATAGTGAGCAATCTATCACACTTGTCCAGATAATCTCTTCATACCAAAGCCATTCCTCACAATCTGATTCAATTAGTGAGCAACACAGATGATTCTAACAAAGATTCTTAATTGCTTGCCTTTTTCATGTTGCTGTACTGCCACTATGAATGAGATTTAGTAATTCAATAAACTCAACTCATCTGCTGCGTGAGTCATGTTCATTACCCTCCATGAAGCAGTATGCATCAGGACCAGAGTTCTGCATCATGAGAAGTGATGTTCTTGTTATGAAAGACATTTTCAATATCAATAGTACTTAGACTTATATACTACCCCATTGTTTTTTACAGCACTCTCTGTGCACTTGATAATATTAGCATATTGCCCCCAACAATCTGGGCCTTCATTTTACCAACCTTAGAAGGATGGAGGGCAGAGTCAATCTTTAGCATCATCAGGATAAAACTCCAGGCTGTAGGCGAAGTTTGTGTGCAATACTGCATCCCAGCTACTGTGCCACGAGAGCTCTACAATCCTTTATTTTCACCCCATTGACACCAGTACATGCTGAGGGAAAGGTAAGAAGACACAGTCCACTTCAACTGGACCAAGGTAAAATGAACATAAGAATTTCAACTTATTGCTCACATCATTCACAACACTTTCTTGTTGCATCCATGATTGGGGTAGGTGCCACTGCCCGGCAAAGTTGCTGGATGAGAAGATAAAGCAGTAGGCATAATCAGATGGAAAAAGTGGCAGAATCCACCATTCTTCAACATAAAGAAGAGCTATCTAGTCATTCAAAACTATCATATGGTGTTTTTGAATACAGTGTGGTTTGCTACCAAATGACTGCTTCAAACTCTGTGGAGGGATCTTGCTGTTTGAGAGCCAGTCATTTTGCTCATGAGCAATATGGTCTCTGTACTAATGTCAAAGATAAACAAAACAGGTGCTGCAGTGTTGTCAAGCTGGAAACCACCACCCCCATCTATATATTTTGTAGTGGTTGCAAATAGTGCAGAAAAAGATTTTTAAACACAACTTAGAGAGCAACTATACCAGCATGCTTGTTGGCTAGTCATGGGTGGTCTGTTCAGTTGCCAATACACCACATGGTATTCTTTCAGATTCAGAAATAATCTTCTTCTTTACCCTGACATTTGCACTCAATTCTTGTTTATATAATGGAGGAAAGTAAACTGACTGCAGTTGCCTCATATAGAGCCGTTCAAAGGAATGGCAGTGCTAGAAAAAAAACCTTTGTGACCAATCCTCATAATTACAACTGTTGCAGTGTCCTGCAGACAAATGATCACCAATTGTATGCTTCACAATCAGCTTCACAATTAATACAGAAGGTAGAAGTAAAATCATAAATTACAATTGTGATTTTTGCTTACTGACCACTTAAAATGGTCTTATTTAAAGACTGAAGGGAAACTAAGATCATAAACTCAGTTGTCATTCATGTGATTTTCTGTTTAACAATTGCATTATTCAGTAGCACAGATGATAGTCTTAATTGTGGGGGGTAAGAGAGGACTATGTGTTATCATAAACCTCGATGCTGCTACTTCCTTTGCCTGTGTGGGTGAAGAACTCCTCCTTTAGTGCTGGTCCCTTCCTGAGCCTTACCCAACTACAGCATCAGTTGGTAGAATTGTTGCCTCAAGTTTGGTGTGAAGCTAATAAGAACTTGATCTCTAGATCTTTTAGATTTATAAAGGGGCTTCTTTGCCCACCCAAAAATATAAATCACCAAGTAATTCAGGCAAAGCAAAATAATTTATTAAGGGGGATCTAGTATTTTTGTATTATAGGAACAAATGATACATACATTTTTGTATGTACTATTTCAGAAGGCAAATGATTAAATAATAAAAGACATTGATTATATGTGAGATTTGAACAATAGAAAACATGCTTTTATATAACATTCCACAAGTGGCATATTTATGGGTTACATTTCTCTTTCCCAACTGAGATTGTATCTTTTAGAATAAACCCTTTAATGTTTAGTGCTGAAAAAACAAGTTCTCACATATCAAAAGAAATGAACTTGACTAAGAAGAAAAAAATTGCTTTCCTTGGAAGTTAAAAAAAGGCCTAGGCTGCCATGTTAAAAATGCCAATATCACCTTTAAAAATGCTAAAAGTGAAGCCTAAAATCCCAGGTAACTCTATCACTTCTGCCTCAGGAGAAGGAGGAATAGTACAAAATAGTACTAAAATCATTTCTTACAGCATGATTTTATTACTCTACCCCTCTCACTTTGCCTTAGAAACCGTAGGTAGGCCCTCTCACTTTCTAATTCTCTAATTGGCCTTACTCTCTCGGCTATAATTTATTCCATTTTTTATTTTAATGTTTTACTTAAAGGAAGCCCTAAACTGAAGGATGGGAGAGAAGCCCTAAAGAAAAACAATTCCCTTTTTAAAACAGAAGAAGATTCCTATTTAGAATTTGCATGTGTACTGTATCTAGTAAGCAGCAGTAAATACATACACAAATAAAACTGGAAGAATTAATCCTCCAAAAAAGAGGATAAGCAACCTTTCCTAATATTCTTTTGCTCAAATGTCCCTCTCCCCCACTTAGTGGAGATAATTCTGCATATTTATACACTAATGTGCAAATCTCAGAAACTCCTATGTGAGTTTGTTGTATAATGAGTTAGTTTAGGAATTTCAAGTCTGATCCCCATAGTCCTTGAGTTTCCTTTGACAAATTCTGAAGAACATTTGTCTGGGGTAAGTATATTGTTCAATACTTTATAATACAGGTTTCTACTAAACTCAGAAGTCTTGTGGACTTTGAAATATGAGTAAGTAAATAATCAGTTTTGTAGATCCAGAAGTGAAAGAACTTCCCAAGGACAGTCATTGGTGTCAGTGATTAAAAAACCCAACTGTCCAGTGCAGATGTTGACAATCTGAAATATCAACATGAAGAACTGTTTTGGTTATATAATTTTTGTCCTACTATGGACAAATTGTGTTCTCCAGAAGGGTAAGTAATTCAAGGAGAAGTAAAAGTGACATTTTTTGCTGGGCAAATGAATTTTAATTACTACTTTTTAGGTAAAGCAGAGATAAATATCGATTATTTTAAATTAAGTTTTTTAGAACAAGAACATGTTGTGACAAAATTGTTATTTGTCATATTTGTATCTAAATCAAATATTAGAATTGTTCTTTATGTAGCAGTTCATGTCCATTGGCTAAGTAATTGTGGTTAGATGCTTAATTCAGCTTATATGCTGAAAAGTATTGTAATGATACTTGATTGCCCCTTTTGAATTTTGTAGTAGTTACAGAACTCACAGTAACGTCACCATTAAGGATGGATGTGTACTTCTGTGGTTTCATCTAAAGGCATCTTTATTTTATTTTAAAATTTGGAGTTTTTTATTCCACTCCGACAGATACAATAATTGCCTATAATAAGTATGTGTGAGTTTATCATTAAATTATTGATAAACAATGAGATTAGATGGAAATGAAATACCGATGGTATGTTATAAGTAACTGAAAGACTATGATGAAGATTCTCATCTGTTATCAATAATCATCAACTGATTTTTATTAATCTATTAATAACTCAGTTATTAACTGTTATTGAGAAACCTGTTTTAGTTAGCAGATTTTGAAAGACCAAGAAATTATTTGTTATAAAATTGGTTGCACTTGTATATAGTTGTTGACAAGGAAAACCGATTGCAAGATTTTTCATGTGTGCCAAAATAATTTGGCTGGGTTTCCGCCCCAGCTTTGTACTTTGACAAGGCAAACACACATATTAAACTCTAGCCTCCATTTACAAATCTGTGCATTTGAAAAAGTAGGTACAATTTGCAAAAGAATATGGCAAAATAACATTTGCTAGGCATTAAGAAGCTTCAAATTACTTGTCACCAATATTTTTGTATTGTTTCCCAGTTAAACATGTTACAATGAAATTATCATTTTTATAACAGCTATGCACTGAGGAATAGTAATAGCATTCATAATTGAGGGCTGAACTTAATATTTTCTTTGAGGACAAGTGGTGGAACAATAATGCAAAATGTGAAGTGTTATGTCACATATTTGGTCAAGCATCAGGATCTCTGGGTGTATAAGTGTATATGGAATGAGATTTTTTTTCTTTTCTCATTTCATTATTTTAATAATTGTTTAAGTAGATATAGGAAGATCGGACTACTGCTTTTCAACAATGCTGTTGGGCTGTGGTGTGCAGCCTTGGAGCTAGCTAACAAATTGATATTTAATCCCTACCACTGCTTGTTGTGTACAAATATGAAGTTGTTGTGAAAGTCCTGGAGAAAAGTTCGAGTAATAAGGCAGTTTTCATGGTCATGTCAAATATACTGTACTCATATAAACAACAATCAGGCAAGTGTATAATTATAATGATATGTGAGAAAAGCCTTGGGAAGCTGGATGAAGACACCATGCAATAGGAATAGTCAAAAGGCAGAATAGCCTACAACTAGATGATATGAGAGGCAAGAGACTCAGAAGAGATTCTCCCTAGTTTATCCGGTTGAAATGAGACAGGGTGGGGATGAGGTGGGAAAGAATTCTATTTTCATATAGGTAGTCTTTCATACATTTGTATAGTAACTGTTCTAAGTTACTATAGCATTGAAAAACTCACATTTGGTCCTCGCATTTACAACCTATGTAGCATCTTCACGATCATGTGATTAAAATTCAGACGCTTGGCAACTGGCACGTATTTATGATGACTGCAGCATCCCAGGATTATGTGGTTGCTACCTTTCCAGTAGGCTTCTTCTCATAAGCAAAGTCAATGGGGGAAGCCTAATTCACCTAACAACCAAATGATTCATTTAACACCTGCAGTGCTTCACCTAGCAACCATGGAAAAAAGGTCATAAAATTGGAAGCATCTTACAATAACCACCTTGCTCAGCAATGGAAATTCTGGTCCCAGTGGTGGTCATAAGTCAAGGACTACCTGTACTTACAAGATTCTGTCAATGTAGCCAATTACAATAAAGTAGATTCAGCTGATTTGGTTATGCTTTCTAACTGATTTATCCTGTAGCACCAACATTAATCTTGTAAGCTCCCTTTCTCTTATCTGACCATTCCCCTGGCTGTGTCCCTTTGCCCAACCTTCCAAGGCCTTTCCCATACACCGTTACATCTGCTGATTCAACATTTACTAGCTCTAAGTCATGCTAAAGAAAAGCTCTATTACTAATCCTGACTTAGGATCTTCTCCTTTCCAAAACAACTGAGGGGAAAATCTACACTATAAAAAAAGAGGAAAGTAGTTTGACAAAAAGGGTGCTCAACTGATATTGAAATGGATCTAGACCTTGGAATTAATGAAAGTTAGGTTTTATATAATAATTACATTAATTGATTTCAGTGTGGGTGCAAAGTTGTCTAACTGGGAAAAAAAGTTTTTTGGGGGAAGAGAATCAGTTACTATGAATGTTTCTTTCTGTTATATAGTAGAACTTACAGATGATTCTACAAATGACAATGGGAAGCAGCTATTGTACCTACATTTTGCAGAAAATGAATTACTGACAGGCAAGGAATTTTTACTCCCAAATGAATGGCAGAGCTTATCAGTGCAGAAAAAGATCATTAAGTTATTCCATTAATAGAAATAAAATACATCTCTCTGAAAAACTTGGTATAATTGAAATATATTACCTCTTTTTTGCATTTGTATTACTCTTTCAGTATCCCAGCAGATGCAAGTTGCATATGATGACTTTGCCACTCTACTTACTGAACCAGGTAAAATACAAACTCAACTACCCATAATATATATAAAAATGAATTTCGATAAGGGCGCTATACCTTATATGAGATACATCTGTGTATGCTGTTTAAAAAATTGAGCAAGTAAACAAAAATATATCTCAAACTCAGGTTATCATTTACATATCCACATATCATGCATTATGGCAAACTTAAACTCAAGGTGGCAAACTTATCTAATATGAGGTGTGTTGGCTTGAGAAAATGTAACTGACACAAAGTCACCCAGCTGTCATTCAGTCCTAAAGGAGGTCTATAACTCACAGTCTCCTGTTTTCTAGTCTATCCTCTTAACTACTACACTAAACTGGCTTTCCAGTGAATGTCCACTGAAATATTCTACAATGGAATCAAAACTATTGAAAGAATTCCACTAAATCTGAATCCAACCCAATATGTTATATTTTCGGTATGGGAGGAGCATATCTTTACAGTATGTGTTATACTATTATTGTTTCATACTAACAAAATGGCAATGGGTTACCCAGTACTGTGAATTTCTTAGGATCACAGATCTTCAAAAGGGTGATATTTTGTCTTTATCTAGAAACTCTTGATGACATCAACTTTGTATACTGTCAATTAAGAAAAAATGTCTTCTTATCTTATGAAAATATCCTACCTCTACAATGTTTCAAATTTCACAAGTGTGATTATTTAATTATGCTAATTTAGTATTATTAATTAGTTAAGAATTTGCTTTTCACAAAAACATTACTTTTTATTTTAAAAAATTACTTAAAAATAAAACAAACAATTTTTTAAAATGAAGAGGCAATAGTCAACATACACATATATGACAATGTCAGACAATATCTGACAATATTAATTCAGAAAAGATATACATTTACATACATACACACACACATACACAACATTATATATCTTCTATAGCACATCTATTTTCATTTTCAATTTGTTTCTAGTCCTATAATCTGTGGCTCTGTTAACCTGAGATTCCCAGAACAGAAAGTAGAACCATAACTAATTCTGTAACTGAGCTATGGTTATTCTTCAGAAAAATATGTTCTTATACCATACAGAATTCATAACAGAAATGGAGAAAAATGGCAAATAGTAGATAGAAATGATAACTCATTACTTGACCTTCCAAATTTAAATGCTGAGTAAAGTGAGAGATCAGAAAGTAATAGAAATGGAGAACTTCTGGAAATATCCACTTCTTCATATATGATAGACTTCTGTATTCTTTGGAGTATTTTTAAAACAAAACTGGAAAGCAATTTGAGACATCTTTGGTACAGAAGAAACTGCTTGCAATATAAACAGGAAATCTCTCTACTTCATGATCTGACTGGACTGGAACGAATTTATTAAGATTGCTTTTAATAATAAGAATATTTGCTCTCAGTTTTATGACTTGGTGGCAATTTTCTTATGGTTATTGCAATTTATCACTGTTTATAATGAAAGAAAATATATCTTTGTCTAATAATGGTGATTAGGATATTACTTGTCTATGCTCTCATAATAATTGAATAGGAGCGATAACAGTCACAGAATGTAATATAGATAGTGATAAATAGGAGAAAGTCTTTTGAAATTTGGCCTTCAGAGTAAAAAAATGTTTTTTATTCTGTATATTCCATGCTTTTATATAGTACAATTACATTTGGAATTGGACTTTACTTGTTAGTCAGTCTAATATATCCATTTATTAAATACTTTGATTGTAGAGATTCCAACAAGTTGTGGTCCTCCACCTCCTATTAGTAATGCAATGCTTCTAGCCAATGGAAGACAGGAATTCTTATCAGGTGAATCTGTGATATATCAGTGCTACAGGCTGTATGAAATGGAGGGCACTCCATTTGCAAAGTGTGAGAATGGACATTGGAGAGGTGTTCCAAGATGTGTTCGTAAGTATACAATTTAAAACTGGTAATACCTGTTGTGATGGCAAAATATCCTTCTAAGAAAAACACTAAACATAACACAAAAACATAAAAATGGCCATTTTCTCCGATATTCTTGTGAAGTCAGCCCAGATACTACAGTATTAGAGATTTTTATAGTACTTTCCTAAAAAACTAAAAAAAGTTGCACCACTTCATGAAATAAAAAAATATGGAACGTTCAATGAAGTTGTTGAACAGAAGCTAAATTTATTCTTCATCTCTTGGGACTGTAATCATTTTAAATGAAGACTGGCAAAACTTCTAAGCCTTTCCCTGGATTATAATGTTTAAGTTACAGTTTAGTGTGAGAAACGTGTATCAAAATTTGATAGATATGTGTCCCATCATTATAATATATGTAGCATACAGTGAAGTAATTTTTTTTAATCAAAATGCTATCTTAGCCATTCCATTTAGTATCAGTGAGGCAGCTTTCTCAAGCAATTACAATTCCTCATTTAGCAACTACCTTGTTTAGCAACCGTTCACAGTGATGGCAGTATGAAAAAGTAACTTTGTGAACAATTCTCACATTTACAAACTTTTCAGGCTTGTAAAGCAAAGAAAAACAGAAGGAAGATCATAAGTCTATTTGTGATTTCATTTAGCAATCACTTTGTTTTGCAACAAAGTTGTAAATATTATGGTCACTAAACAAAGACTACGTGTAACTTGGCAATATCACAGAAAGGCAGGCATAAGTTTTTGCATATTAAATGTTTACTGCTAGAAAATCGTAGAATTTAAATGCCCAACAGTTGGTATTATGAATTATGAGAGGAGAAAAAAATTGTCTGTTCCAAGAATACCTAGATGGTGACCAGAAGCAGCGGGAACATGTATAGATCATATAGGATGCTCTTGAAGGAAATGCAGAAATTGCAGTAGAGTCGAATGCAACATTTAGGCTCCTGGTGGACACATCCTAGTGCAAGCATAAAACATCTGGCTAAGCTGCATTTCATGTACATGCTATTGCAATGAAAAGAATAGCTTCCCATGTTATTTACCCAGGAGAATCAAAGGGTGTCTATAGGTGCTGCCCTGCAAAGAAGCATCCTTCGGATAGGGATTTTTCTATGGTGGCACCAATAACTCAGAATTTTCTTCCCCAGGCAGTATAGTCAGCCTCTTTTATTGTCCTTAAGACATATTTTCATAATTTAATATATTTTATACCTTAATACATATTTTTATATTTTCCCCATAATCACTGTGCCCATTTTTCTACCTCATTTTAATAAGCCATATATTTTAATGCATTTTCTATTTTTAAAAAAGTTATGAGTAGTAGCTTTTGATGTTTGTAATGCTTTTAGATAATTTGGGACATATTTTATTACTTGTTTTTAATTTTCTGACTCTATTGTTTATTTTTTTATTCTATTTGTCAATAGCTTCAGGATTGCTTATTAGAAGCATGCATTGAATGAATACACACATACACAAATGTGCAAATAAAAGCTTAAAAATTGGGGCATAGCTACAATAATCATCATTCTGTAGTATGAATGGATAGATTTATCTGCAGCAGGATATTTAGGAATATTTGCTCAATAGCTAAGCTTTTTCAGAGGATCAGAGTCTAAGGCCATTATAATCAGTATCCAAAATCTAAGATTACCACAACCATTATCTCATTTCAAGTACAGCAATTCTCTTAGTTTGATGAAATCAACATGTCTGATGTGATTATAGCCTCTCCAATTTATCTGTAAACCATACCACCAAGTTCATAGTTTAACATGAGACTTAAATAAAAAAGTTAACTTTGTTAATTATTCTATGTTATTCAACACTATTTTTAGTGTTTCCTCAATTTAACATATAAGTGCTTTTATTTATTCTTCAGAAACCTGTAGAGCTGATCATGTTCACATGGAACGTAACAATATTCGACTGAAGTGGCTTACTAAGTCAACCTCCCTCAGAGCATCTGATTATTGGATGGAGTTTGAGTGTAAACCAGGATTTCGTAAGCATCCATTATCTTCACCATTTATAAAACAATGTGTAAAGGGACCATGGTTGTATCCCAGATGTATATTCTAGAATTAAATAGTTCATTATTCAAAAAACTCACACATGATTTTCTCCTTGCATGTTGTGGTAATCTTAGATTTTGGATACTGATTATAATGGCCTTAGATTCTGATCCTCTGAAAAAGCTTAGCTATTGAGCAAATATTCCTAAATAGCAATTTAACAATTTTAAACATCTTAACCATTTAACTGATATATTTATATAATTATCCTCCAATATTCTCCATTTTTGCCTCCTTTCCATATTGCTCTTCTCATTATACTAATGGTCATTTAAGTTCCAATCCTGATACTTGTAGGGTTCTGGAGTCAAAAACTAACCTTATAGGGGTTTTTTCGATCCATTTTTCCAATTTATCTTCCATATCCCAGACCTTTTAATAGTTCCCAATCTTGAAATCTTATAATAAAATCTTTCTGAAATCAATACATAACACATTTGTCAATTCCATATATCTACTATATCAATTTTTCATTAACATTTAAATCCCTTTTAACTTTTTTCATATCTTAATTAAATTTTAGACATCCTCTTGTCTTAGAATCATAGCAATTTTTTTTAATTATATCAATATTTACTGAAATTGGTGTCTTAAATTCAACAATAAAAAGAAAAAAGAGTGAGAAAAATAAAAGTTGTATAAACTTATATTCCATTCATTTAAAACATTCAAATTAAACATGCTCAATATAAAAAAGAAAAATTTAAAAATAGTCTTCTTTTGTCTAATATTTATTTAAAGTCACTGCTCAATATCAAAAATTTTACAGTAAAATTCTATTCAATATAACATTTTAAACTTTATACTTAGTCACATGTTCTGGTAAACAGTGCGGCGACGAGGCAGCAAACTTTGGAGGCTCCTCAGCTGAACTGAGTCGAACTGTCTGACAGCAGGTAGACCAGCCCACTTCCATGCTTGGAACCGAACCAAAGTTGCCCCAGAGAGGCAATGAAGGGAGGATGTTCCATAGTCCTGGGGGAGGTGGCGACCATCCCGAGACTGGTAAAAAAATCCTCAAAAGGTCTGCCTAGCTGTGCTGCGGGCTCACAGCTTTTAGCTGCAGATGAGCCAGAAGCAAAGAATAAAAGTGGCTTGGGATCAAGCCGCAAAAAAAAGCTGAGAATCAATATTCAATCATCTGAGTGAGTTTAAAGCCCTACACCAAAAGACTATGCTACCTGATTTAAGAGATCTTTAAGAAAAGCTAACACCCGAAAGAGTGGGAGGGGGAATGGTGAACATAAATGCTCTCATTTTCACTAATGCTCATTTCTCTGCTCCTTCACTTGACTTTTATAACTAGAGTTGACCAGGTATATCTAGCTAAGAGTGGGCTGGTCCTCTATCTGACAGAGAATCATCACGGAAATATTTTGTTTCACATCTTCTAGTTTGCCAGTTCAGCTCAATTGCCTTACACAATTTTTTTCTAACTCCAGGAATTTGTTTTCCTGTTCACTGTTTTATTTACTAGCAATAATAAGTGAATGCCCCAAAAATTGTTTCTTAAACTCTTTCCTGATTGTTAGAAGAATTTTGTGGTCCCTTTCCAGCCAGGGATACCCAATAGATGTCAACGAAAATGCAGGCAGACAGCAGTATAAAAGAAGAAAGGGTTTATTTTGCAGAGATCAATTACAAATGTTGATCTCTGGACAGCTGTGTTGAGTTTCGAGTGGACACAATTTTTATACAGTTTTCTTACCAATACAAGTGATTGATCTTACAGTTAAAATGACAATACATTGCTTGATCTTACTTCAAAGATAGACATTATTTACACTTTTGACAAATTTCAGTGTTTGATCTCTTTATGAGCAGGAAACTTCCTTTGGACCTGCTAGTGCTTGAGAATTTTTCCCTTATATGGTTTGACACCTTTTGGTTATCTGATCAAAGCAGTGATTTTCTGAATGAATGTGATCACTATTCAGGCTGTTTGTCCCATTGGCAGATGAAAGGCAAACAATATATATAAACAGGTAGTTTCTCTTCTTTTGATCTCTGTATGTATTGGGGAAATCCTGTGTCATGCCTCAGCCCTCGTCAAGGGCTCAGTTGCAGGATAAGGACTCAGATGATGAATCAGTGGGTGAGGGGCCCTCTGCTCTGACTGTTCCACCCCTGGCTTGTCTGCCCTCCCCCACAGCTGTCTTGCCAGTTTCATTAGGAGAGGAGGAGAACGAGCAGCAAAGCAATGAAGCAGATGCTGGCATAGAGCCAGAGGCTGTCACAGCTGTAGATGATTTATTAGATGACAGAAAATGCACAAGATTACGCAGTGAGATTCAAAGAGAGACTACAGGCCAATCTGCAGGGCATTACCAGGGGCGTGGCAGACGTCCCCCAACCTCTACAGAGGCTTGAAAGAGGTGGCAATCAAGCAGTTGATTAGTTCCAGCAACTAGTTGATTGTGGCTTCTGCTTCCGATTCCTGGCTCTTGACTTCAGCATTCCTGTGACTTTGAACTTTGACTTGGCATCTGTTGACTTGGACTCATGTTTGAACTCTTTGTGTATGGCTTATGCTTCGGATTTCGGACTCTTTTTTTTTTGTATAAAAAGTTTTTATTAGACAACAATAAACAAAATTATAGCTTACAATATGTGAAATTTTCAG
>JANHFO010008584.1:6878-18600 GCA_032468095.1 Pareas carinatus | reverse complement strand
CCTCCCTCCCCCCCCCCGCCCCGCCCCGCATCCTCAGTCGTAAGATTGGAGCATTTCCACCCTGTCGTAGCGGCGAGGCAAGTTAGGAGAGAATTTGGTCGCCTTTGCAGACGGGGAAAAGGAAAGCGGGCGCGGGCAAAAGGGGACGCGCTGTGAGCAGGATTCGAACCTGCGCGGGGAGCCCCCATTGGATTTCAAGTCCAACGCCTTAACCACTCGGCCATCACAGCTCGCTCCGGCCGGGTTTTTTTGACGCCTTTCCCGAAGTGAATCCTCGGCGGTCTTGCCGGCGGCTCCACGTTTTCCTTCTCGCCCGCAAAGAAAAGACATATATATTTATATATAAAACTTCCGCAGACCACATTGGTGATTTATTTTTAAAAAAATGACCAGGTGTTTCCTTCGTTTGATTCTCTGGGGAATTCTTTCTCTCTCTTTTTCTCTTTTTCTTTATTTTCTTTCCCTCTCGCTCTCTTTCTTCTTTCTCTCTTTCTCTACAGCTTTCCCCCCCTCTTTCCCTCTCCTCTCTCTTTCCATTTTGCTTCCTCCGCCTTCCCCCTCTTTCTCTCTCTTTCGCTTTCTTTCTCTTTCACTGTCCTTTTCTTTCTCTTTCCCCAACTCCTTTCTCTTTCTCTCTATTTGGCTTGCTTCTCTTTCTCTTTTGCTTTTTTCTCTTTCTCTTCCCCCATTTTCTTTCTCTATCGCTTTCTTTCTCTTTCTATTTCGCTCTCTTCTTTCTCTTTTGCTTTTTTCTCTTTCCCTCTCCTTTTCTTTCTCTTCCCCCTCTCCTTTTTCTTTCTTTCTTTTGCTTTCTTTCTCTCTTTTTCTTTCTTTCTCTAGCGCTTTCTTTCTCTTTCCTCCCCTCTCCTCTTTTTCTTTCTCTAGTTTGTTTCTTTCTCACTTTCCCTTTCCCTTTTTCTTTTTCTTTCTCCATCACTTTCTTTCTCTTTCTATTTCGCTCACTTCTCTTTCTCTTTTGCTTTTTTCTCTTCCCCCTTTTTCTTTCTCTATCGCTTTCTTTCTCTCTCTATTTCACTCTCTTCTCTCTTTCTATTTTGCTTTTTTCTCTCTTTCTTTCTTTCTTTCTTTCTTTCTTTCTCTATCGCTTTCTTTCTTTCTCTATTTCGCTCGCTTCTCTTTCTAGTTTGCTTTTTTCTCTTTCCCTTTCCCCCCCTTTTTCTTTCTCTCTCTTTCTTTCTCTTTCACTCTCCTTTTCTTTCTCTTCCCCCTCTCCTTTTTCTTTCCTTCGCTTTCTCTCTCTCTTTTTCTTTCTTTCTTTATCGCTTTTTTCTCCTTCCTCCACTCTCCTCTTTTTCTTTCTCTAGTTTGTTTCTTTCTCACTTTCCCTTTCCCTCTTTTTCTTTTTCTTTCTCCATCGCTTTCTTCCCATTTCTCTCTCTCTCTCTCTCTCTCTCTCTCTCTCCTTTTAACGGAGCGGTTTTCGTAAGATGGATGCAAATAAGGGAATTTTTGCTTTTAGGAATCCTGGTTCCAAAGAGGCAAAAGGGGTCGCGAGGTGGGATCGCGCGTGCAGCAAAACTTGGCACAAAAGTCTCCCCTCCTTCCTTCTGTTGGCTTGCGGGGGTGCCACGTTTCGTGTGGGGGGGGGGACCACGCGCGTTCTTTCAGCAACGGAGAGGTTAAGGAGATGGGCAAGCTGCCCGTAGTTAAGATGGCGGTCGGGGACAACGCGCGTTCTTTCAGCAACGGAGAGGTTAAGGAGATGGGCAAGCTGCCCGTGGTTAAGATGGCGGCCGGGGAGAGAGCGAGAGAGAAGGAGGCCTTCGAAGTCTCGCGAGGCTGCGCGAAGTCCGGCCCCCGGAGCGCGAAAAGAGAGGCTGGGCCTAGCTGGTTGCCGGGGCAACGGCGCGGCCTGACAACCAGACCCGAAGCCTGAGAAATCAACCGGTTTGATTCGCGGGCGGGAGACGGGTATGCTGTACCGGGGGGAGCGGGGGGGTGCTTGAGAGGCCTCTCCTAGTAGGGGAGGGGCTAAATTTCGGGAGCTTCGGGAACCAAGGGCCAAACACGGTGTTAAAACGCGGCTGCGTTCACACGACACGCGGGGATTCGGGGCGTGGCTTGCTGGGCCGGGTTGGCGCTTTGGTGAGGCACGTGATCAGGCGGCCGGGCCGGGTTGGTTGATTTGAGCAGCCCCCTTCCCCCCCTCCCATCCTGCAATCTCCTTAACTCGGGTTAAGAGAGACGTGTGAATGCGGGTTCTGGCTGCCCAAACTGGGCGGGCGTGTGGGGGAGTGAACATGGGCACAAATGGGCTCCTCTCCAAGGACTTTGGTGTGTGTATGTGTGTTTGGATGCTCTCAGGAGTTCCCGTGCTTTCAGCCACCCCTCTTTTCCTCCTACCCTCGCAACAACAACCCTGCAAGGTAGGACAGGTCAAAAGGAAGCTCCAAAAGTCAAACTTGCAAATAATGTATTTATTTATTAAAAACATGACTTTTCCTTTGATTTTCTTGTTTAGAAAGGAGAACCTGGAAAGAAGAAAATCCTTAAAAATAAAAATAAAAACGACCCTGGATCTCTGGAAAGGGGAAATCGGCCGAGCTGGATTTCTGCACCCCAAAGATGGGGGTCCCGAATGCGCCCCCCAAAAGGAGCCGGTTTTGAAGAAACACCCGGGACTCGGTTTCCCCGGTGGATCGTCTTGAGATCGGGGCGCACAAAGTAGGAGGCTACGAGGCGCAGAAAACACAACACGATACAGATGGTCCTTGAGTTACGACCATCCTCGAAGCCTAAATTGCCATGCTAAGCTCGACAAGTTGTTAAAAGGGAGTTGTGTCCTGTTTTACAGTCTCTCTTCCCACAGTCGTTACGCGGATCCCTGCGGTTCTTAAGTGAGTAGCGTGGTTGAGAAGTGAATCTGGCTTCCCCCTTGGCTTCGCTGGTCGCAAAAGGGGATCGCATGGCCCCGGGATACGGCGACCGTCATAAATATGAGCCGGTTGCCAAGCGTCTGAATTCTGACCACGTGATCGTGGGAGATGCTGCAGTGGTCGTGTGGGAAACGGTCCTAAGTCACCTTTTGTCAGTGCCGTTGTAATGTTGAACGGTCACTAAACGAACTGTTGGGAGTCAAGGACTGCCTGCAGTTGTTAAGTGAATCCCTGCAGTTGATAAGTTAACTTAAGCTGGTTGTTAAGTGAATCTGGCTTCCCCATTGACTTGGTTTAACAGAAGGTCGGAAGTCACGTGATCCTAGGACGCTGCAGCCGTCACAAATACGAATCAGTTGCCCAGCGTCTGAATTTTGATCACGGGATGGTGGGGATACGGCACTGGTTGTAAGTGTGAACAACTGCCATAAATCGCTTTGTTTAGTGCCGTTGTCACTTCGAACGGTCCCTAAACAAATGTTGTGAGTCAAGAATTAACTGTTTTCAGACTGCTACTAACACCTCACAACAATTTAATGAAGATTGTTTGTTTCCTCCTGCCCTTGAAACTCCCTTTCAGTTCCTGCTGTTTTTGAATTTTAATTTTCGGTATGGTGTATGATGAAAATGAAAAGGACTAGCGAGTGACAGGAATTAGAATTAGAAATTATTTTGCCAGGCGTGTCTGAACACACAAGGAGTTTGCCCCCAGTGTACACACTCTATACTTACATACAATAGACAAACTGGGATTGCAATCATCAGGCTATAATTGGCAAACCATGGTTACAATCCTAAGACATATTCATCATCATAAAGTACACCCATCGTGTCATGTACGTGTTGGGTGCCTTCGTAATCGTAAAGCACATTCGTGTCGTCCCGTTCTAAAGTACAATCATCGTGTCCCAAAACAGTTCATCGTCGCATGTCGAGACGTTTGTGACAAAATGTCACAAAACACATTCGTCATGCTATACACTTCCCTTTTTTTTTAAGGTTTGGGATAGTATATTTGAACAGTCACAGAAGACGAATCATCTCCAGGTCAAACGACACAACTGTTATATATTGTAAGATGTAAGCAACAGGTTAAGGGTCAGACGAATAAGACAATAGGGAATAAGTAATAGGAAAGATGAGAAGAGTAATAATGAATATATTTCTGAAGGCAGAACAGGAAGCAATGGATGGAAACTAACCAAGGAGAAATCCAACCAGGAACTAGGCACTGAGAACAATTAATCTGTGGAACAGCTTGCCACTGGAAGTTGTAGGTGCTCCAACACTAGAAGAGATTGAACAGGCGGTTGTCTGAAACCTATAAGAACGCCAACTCCGTTCTTCTGTATTCCGTTTAGATGTTTTCCTTGGGCGGTGAGGATTTTCTTGCTCTTTTGCAGGCAGGGAGAGGATGCCGCTGGTCACCCGACTGGTCCCCTGCCGGTTCCTGGTCCTCACAGCTCATCTGGTCATTGTTATCACCATCTTCTGGTCCAGGGTGAGCGTTTCCTTCCTACTTTCAATTCCTGCTTCCCCAGACCCCCTCACAAATAGCTACCCCCCCATCTCATTCTGCTTTTTCGATGTGTTCTCTCCAAAAAGAGCACAGAGACATTTTCCCCCAAGTCTTTGAGGAGGGAGATTCTTTTAAACCTTCCCACGGGACGGAGGGCTTGCTTGGCATTGCTTGAATGGGAGCCTGGCAGGATCCAGGAGATCAGGTTGGGGGGTGGGGAAGGACAGAAGGGTCTCTAGTGGATCCAGGAAAGATGCTTAGCGAGTGGGCGATTGCTGTGGTGAAAATAGAAGGAGGGTTTATGTATGTTCAGCACCTTACTTCTATAGCAATAAAAGCAGGATAAAAATCAGATTAGATAGACAGACAGACAGACTGACTAAATAGGTGAATCGATATATATAAATATAGGTGAATAGATGGATGGGTAGAGATAGATAAAGAGATAGTTAAAGATAGATAGATAGATAGATAGATAGATAGAGAGATAGATAGATAGATAGAGAGAGAGAGAGAGAGAGAGAGAGAGAGATAGATAGAGAGATAGATAGATAGAGAGATGATAGAAAATGTATGATAGAGGTAGGTGGATAGATGAATGGATAGGTAGAGCAAGATAAAGAGGTGGATAAATGAATAGGTAGAGATAGATAAGGAAGGTAGATGGATGGATGGATGGACGGACTGTAAATAGGTTGATAAATGAATAGATAGATATAAATATATAGGTAAATCAATGGATGGGTAGAGATAGATATAGTTAAATAGATAAATATAGATACGTGGATAGATGGTAAGATAGATATAGATAGATGATAGGAAATGGATGATGGAGATAGGTGGATAGATGAATGGATAGGTAGCTCGAGAAAGAGAGATGGATAAATGAATTGGTTGAGATAGCTAAGGTAGGTAGGTAGGTAGGTAGGTAGATGAATATATAGAAAGATGATAGATGGATGGATGGATGGATGGATGGATGGATAGATAAGATATATAGCTATAGATATTTATCGGTGGATAGATGGATGGCGACAGATGATAGAAGATAGATGATTGATGAGTGTATAGCTAGATATAAATGGATGGATGGCTAGATGGACGGCTAGATATATATGGTTCGATAGGGGAATAGAGATATAAGAGAAAGCGAAAGAGGGAGATAAATAGAGATCCCTTTTTACTTGGACAAGTGCTGCTCTGCAGCCTTTCAGCCCACCTTGGATGGTTCCAGAAGCTCCTGCCTTCTCCTCCCGCCCTCCTCCTCTTGGTGATCCTGCTGGGGACACCGAAAAGAAGAAGGCGGTCCCCACCCATCCATTCCTCCCTCCTGCCTCTCTCTCCCTGCACCAAACCTCTACGCTCGAGTAAGAAGCGAGCAGGGCCAAGCTTGGCTGCCCCGCTAAAAACCTCCCCAGTGCATGACTGAAAGAGCCACCCAGCCCCGGCCAGCTGTTCCTGCAAGCTGGCCCTGTCCCCAGATTGGTTTGGTTTGATTTCATTTTTAATTTATTTCTCCCTCCAGGAAAACAATGTCCGCGCTTCCCTCCCTCTTCAGTGTACGCAAGAAGACTACGACCGCCGAGACACGGAGTGAGTTGTTCTACCGCTATGGTCAAAATCTACCTTTGCTGTAGTTGGGGGTAGCCTGAATTTTAAAATCTTTTAGCGCAGTGGTTGACAACCTTTTGGTCTCCCCCAGGGACCGCTAAACTCATAATTTTAAATCCTGTGGACCACTAATATGAAAATTTTAAAAAGATATATACATTTGTAAAATAGTGGATCATAGAGCTTCCATTTTGTTAATATAAAAGGCACCTATTTAATATAACAATTAAAAAAGCTTATTTAATGATGACAAAATCATAAATGCTCATTTAAGCATGACAAAATCTTTAAAGGTTGTTTAATTGTAGCAAAAGTATTAAAGCTAGTTTAACATACAAAATAATTAAAAGTTTAAGGATTACACATTCTAGAGACAGATACACACACAGAGAGAAGAGAGACAGACACGCACACAGAGAATGAGAGACACACAAATGAGACAGACACACAGAGAGACAGACACGCACACAGAATGAGAGAGACACACAGAATGAGAGAGACACACACAGAATGAGAGACAGACAGACAGACACACACAGAATGAGAGACAGACACACAAAGAGAGAGAGAGAGACACACACACACACACAGAATGAGAGAGACAGACACACAAAGAGAGAGAGAGACACAAACACAGAAAATGAGAGAGAGACAGACACACAGAATGAGAGAGACACAGAATGAGAGACAGACAGACACACAGAATGAGAGAGACAGACACACAGAGAGAGAGACACACAAACACAGAAAATGAGAGACAGACAGACACACAGAATGAGAGAGACACACGCAGAATGAGAGACAGACAGACACACACAGAATGAGAGACAGACGTGCACACAGAATGAAAGAGACAAACATACACAGAGACAGATAGACACACACAGAATGAGAGAGACACACATACAGAGAGAGAGAGAGAGACACACAAACACAGAAAATGAGAGAGAGACAGACGCAGAATGAGAGACAGACAGACACACACAGAATGAGAGACAGACGCGCACACACAGAATGAAAGAGACAAACATACACAGATAGACACACACAGAATGAGAGAGAGACAGACACACTGAATGAGAGAGAAAGAGACTGAGAATGAGAGACAGACAGACACACACACACACACACACAGGAACCATACAAAAAAATTCAAATAATCTCCAGATTTTCCTGCGGACCAGCACAATTTTCTCGCGGCCCATAGGTTGGCGGCCACTGTTTTAGAGAGGGGCCCGCTTCCTCATGCCGTTTGCTTTTGTGTGAAGGGAGACGGCCATTTGGTTGTAAGAAGCTTTTTCCAGAATACCGTGTTTTCCCAAAAATGAGACCAGGTCTTATGTTAATTTTTGCTCCAAAAGAGGTATTACGGCTTATTTTCCAGTTAGGTGGTCTTTCCGAGGGAAATACGGTACTCAACGCCTCCGTCTCGCTGACGATCTTAACTGGGGCTTATTTTTGGGGTGTAGGGCTTATATTAGGGGCATCCTAAAAAAAATCACCCTAGGGCTTAACTCAAAGTTCCTCGTTTCCTCTCTCAGCGAAGGAGAATTATCGCCAGGGCTGGTGGCTGAGGAGGATGGGTATTGGGGCACAGGGAGCTTAGCCACCTGTGGTCAGTTTTGGGTTCTTTGCTGTCTTGCGGCGGAAGCGCCTACTGCTCTACAGGCAGTCCTCGACTTATAACAGCTTGTTTAGTGACTGTTCAAAGTTCTAAGAACACTGGAAAAAGTGACTCAGGACCGTCTTTCACGCTTGCGACCGCCGCAGTCAAAATTCAGGTCCTTAGTAACCGATTCGTGTTTCTGTCCCGAGGTCACGAGATCCCCTTTGGCGACCTTCTCCTGATTAAAAGTCAAATGAGGAAAGCCAGGTTCCGCGTGACTCGCTTAACGCCTGCAGTGACTCGCTTAACGCCTGCAGCAACTCCCTTTTAACCACCGTGAAGCGACAAGTCGTCAAATGGAGCAGAACTCCCTTCACAAGCGCGTCGCTTATCAGACAGAAATTTGGGGCTCCGTCGCGGTCGGAAGTTGAGGACAGGCTGTAATTTTGCAAACGGGGGAAGCGGAAAAAAACAGACGGACCCAGATTGCTTCATTTTAAGAGGCTGGTCATTAATGGGGGAAAAAAGATTGGAGATAATGAGAAGCAAGGAAAGATAAGCTGTTTTATATGAAAAACACAACCAAAGGCAAGGAGCAAAAATATTAAATATTTAAAATATGAAAAGAATTTAGCGGCTTGGCCCAATCCATCGTGATTTAGGCGACAGGATTGGCCATTTAATCTGTTCGGAAGTTTTAGCTGGTGGGTTTTTTTTTAAATTCAACGTGTCTTTGCTTGTTTTTTTCCCTCTCTTTCCAGGATGGTGGTGGCCTTGTCCGTAACCCTTGGGCTGTTTGCGGTGGAGCTGGCCGGCTTCTTGTCTGGTGTGTCCATGTTCAACAACGTGCAAAGTCTTCTTTGTATCCTTCGCACAACGGGGATCAGCAGACGGGCCGGTCTGGGAAGAGAGAACCGAGTCCTTAAAAAGCAGCTTAGGAAATGCCTCGAAGCGGAGGCGAGCCGTGCTGCAAAATAATGGAAGCAAAATGGCTCAAAAGATGCCACAGATCATCCTCGGCTTACGACCGTTTGTTTCACGATAGCGGCATTGAGAAAAGTGACTTAGGAACCTGTCCCCACATGGGTGGACATTCCCTGCCGGTTCTGCAAGCATGTACGAAGGCAATTTGGTGGGAAAAGATCTCTGTTCGGTTATCCGTGACAGACGCTCGCAGATACCGAACTTCGATTATACAGAATCAGAGTTTAATTTTGCCAAGTGTGTCTAGACACCCTAGGAATTTCCCTTCAGTGTACATGCTCCATACCGACATGCATACAACAAACAAACTGTGATTGTAAGATACATTCACGATCCTAAAGTACACTCATCCGGTCATGAACATATAAGCATATACAACATTCCATGACTTTTCGACATCCGCGCCATTCCAATGGAGGCCCCTGTCATCGCGTCTTGCAAGGTTTGAAATCCCTCCTGCAAAGAAATCTCCCTCCTGGGAAGGAAGCCAGAAGAGGCGGGAGTCGCTCGGCGTCAAATCTGGGGCGCGTCTAGCGGTGTGCGGGCGAGCATTATCGTGAACCCACCCCACACCGGAAGTCAGTACGCCCCGATGCTTGTGTCGCACCGCTTCGATGATGATCATGCGCTCCACGGTGCCGTTGCAGGGTGGCTTCATCCCCACGAGGGAGATTTCTTTGCAGGAGGGATTTCAAGCCTTGAAAGATGTTAGGACAAGGGCCTCCATTAGGGCGATGATGTTGAAAAGAAAGAGGTGGTTGTTTTCTAACGTGTATCATAAAAGTCCTGTATCTGTGAGTGTCTGTCATTGAGAACCAATTTTTTCCGAATTTCCCTCATAATATCCGTTTGGGCACTCGGCGACTGGCTGGCATTTACGAACGGTGGCAGCGTCTTACAGTCATGTGATTTGGCAGCCGATTTCTCCCCCAAAAACTCCTATTGGAGAAGCTGGATTCGCTTAACGAACATGGAATCGGGAGAAGGGGCTGCGTGATTCGTTTTACGACCCTCCTAAAAATGGTCCTAAAATCGAATTAGTGAGGGAAATTCCGGCCCCAATTGTGGACTTGTATCATGTCCTACTTGACCATGAAAGGCGGCCGTGGATTTAGTGCAGACAGGAAAGCAACATCTCGGATTAGGGTACACCTGCTTTTATCAAAGGGATTACAGGCAGTCCTCGACTTACGACCAAAATTGAGCCCAACATTTTCCATCGCTAAGTGAGACCATCGTTACCTGAGGTTTGCCCAGTATTTACGACCTGGCCCGCCACAGTTGGAAGGGAATCATTGATAAGTTAATCACACCCAGATGTTCAGCGAATCCGGGTTTGACACGGTTCGTCAGGAGGTCGCAAATGGGGATCGCGACTGTCGTAAATACGAGCCGGTTGCCGGACGCCCCGAATTTTGATCACACGACCACGCCGACGGTCGTTAAGTGCGAAAGACAATCTTCGGCCAGCTTTTTTTCCCCAATGCTGCTGTACTGTCACTCAACCAACGGTTGTAAGTCGAGGACCACCTGTATTTATTTATTTATTCATCAGATTGCCCATGGGGGGGGAATCCCACCTCTCACCCCCTCTTTATTCTCCCTCTTTTCCTCCCTCCTCTCCTCTCCTCCCTCCCTCCCTTTTTCCTTCCTGTTCTCCCTTCTCTCTACTCTTTCTTCTTTCCCTCTTCCTCCCTCCTCTTTATTCCCCCTTCTTCCTTTCTCTTTACTCTCCTTCTCTCCCTCCCTCCTTCTTTATTTTCCCTCCCTCGGCAAATCCTGCTTCGTTCCCTGTTGAGCAGAGCTTTCAGTCGCTCCGCCTCAGCCCTAGATGAACCCGAGGGCCCGTGGCCAAGGGCCAACGCCGCCCGTGTCCCTCCAGAGCGACGTGGCTGTGTTTGCCTTCCGTGGTTGTTGTTGTGCTCCCTGACCGATTCCTCCTCGCTCTCTCTCGCTCTCTCTCTCTCCAAGCCACCCTCGCTCACGCCGCGGCCGGAGTCGCGCTGCTCTTCTTCCTGTTTGAGCAGTGGGATGGCAGCCTGTACTGGTGGATCTTTGCCTTTTGCAGGTCGGGGTCCGAGGCTAGCGCAACGAGGGGCGGTGGGGAAGGGGGCCCCAAGGAGCCGGCCAGCCTGCGAGACCGTACCCATCTATCCAGTCCCCCGGTGACTCCATTCATACAACCAGGTTCCACTAAGCCCAATAATTTCTGACTCCGCATGGCACGGAGACACGTCTTTGGGCTTAGCGGGTCGTCTGGATCAGGGCCTTTCGGGATGATCCCGCGTCGGCCCTTGCGGCGCGACCGACCTCTATTTTTGCCGATTCCCGCCCCCCTCTCCCACTTCCCACCGCCAGCAACTCTTCCGCCCCAAACAAATTGTAAAAGTCTCCGGGGGGGTCGTTCCGTGCGTACGGCTGACGCTCGGCGGGCCCCCCCTTTTTAAACGTATCCCGTCCGTTGGTTTCCCTGACGTGGTTCCCCGCCAGCGCTGGCCGCCCACTGCAGCGCTTCCGTCTGCCTCTCCTTCTTCGTCTTCCAGCGCTGGGAGACGCCCGCCTACTGGTACATCCTGGGCTTCTGCAGGTAGACGTCCCCGCGCGGTCGCCAAACGCCTGGCGGCGGTTTGGGTTTCGGCCGATTCGGGAAGGAGGAGGCGTCGCCTTGGGGGGTGCTGATCCCTCCCCTCTCTTTTCACGCCCTCCCCCCACCCCTCCCTCTGCCCAGCGCCTTCCCTGCGGCGGTCGAGATCTTCCTGTTCGTCTCCGTCTTCGGACTGAAGAAGAAGCCGCTGTGAGAACCGGACGATGATGGCGACGGAAGGGAGAGCGGCAAAAGGGCCGGAGGGGGGGGGTCAGGTGTCCTTCTCGGGAAGACTCTCCGCCTTCTCCGGCCGTCAGCTCCGCCTTTGCCCAGACGCCAGTCGACGGAAAAGCAGCTGGAACCTCCGCCGAGGACGGACTCCCTTGAGAAAGTCCCAAGCATGGCAGCTTTAAGATGGGTGGATTTCAACTCCCAGAATTCCCTGGATTTATTTTCTTTCTTTCTTTCTTTCTTTCTTTCTTTCTTTCTTTCTTTCTTTCTTTCTTTCTTTCTTTCTTTCT
>JANHFO010008583.1:312798-325416 GCA_032468095.1 Pareas carinatus | reverse complement strand
GTAGCTATTGGGATGTGGAGATCTTGGTAGTCTCTGAACATGATTGTTTTCTTGCATACCCTTCATTACCCAATAAGGTAATATCATCAGTGCTAGACGTTAACCACTGTGTATAAACAAGAGAGCAAAGCCTGTTTCCTTCTAGAACTCAAGATGTTACTAATTGAGTAATGAAACATCTGCAGGAAAACAACCAAGCTCAGAGAGCACCATGGACTCCACAGTTCAACCTTGAGCAACAAATATGCTCTTTTGGTATACTTTGCATTATAAATAAGAAGTGCACGAAAGGGGGAGTTATGTTGTATTTTAGAATTAGTACTTTGGTAATAGGTGCTGACTATATCCTGTTGACCTCTTAGTTTAGTGAGCTTATTGGATTTTTTTTTAAAAAATTGACATAATTGAACCCATGTTTTAATTCAAGAGCCAGGATGGTGCAGTGATTAAAAGCAGCACTGCAGGCTATTTCTGCTGACTGTCATCTGCCATTAGCCAGCAGTTCAGCAGTTCGATTCTCATTGGCTGAAGGTTGACTCAACCTGCCATCCTTCCGAGGTCGGTCAAATGAGGACCCAGATTGTTGGGGTCAATATGCTGACTGTGTAAACCACTTAGATAATGCTGTAAAGCACTGTTAAGTGGTATATGAGTCTAAACAAACAAACAAACAAACAAACAAACAAACAAATAAATAAATAAATGCGCAGGCAGACTTTCTTGTCACAATGTTTGACTGCAAAAATGTCTCAAAAGGTGCTCTTTGAAAAGGCAACTGTTTACTTGAAGATGTTTCTCTTCTCATCCGAGAAGCTTTTTCAGTTCTGACTGAATGTTGGAGAATGAAATGGTCATCTGAATAATGCAAATGGGTGCAGAACCTTCGTGGAACTGCAGAAAGAACTCTGTCAAACCAATGGTCTTCTCTGTCCAGAAGGTGGACTTTGCTGTCTTCGAAAGAGTGACCTTTGTCTTTGTTTTTCCTTCATCTTTCCATCTCCATTTGAAACAGAGGTCAAAGAGGCCATCTACATTAAAACTGAACAGCTCTCTCTCAACAGACAGGGGTGGTGGTAGAATATAACACCGCCCATCTCTTGTTTATAACAGAGTTCTTTCAACAGTTCCAAGAAGATTCCACGCCCATTGGCACTATTCAGGTGATCCTGAGGGCACAGATAAATCTCCAAGTGGCCTCAAGACTCTCAGAAAGAGTGTTAACCACCAGATTACTACGAGGAGTGTAAATCCTTCCATTCTTCTTCATTCAGTCAGAACTGAAGAAGCATATGGAATGAGAAGCAAAACATCTTCAAGTAAAGCAAAAGAAGTTCAGTTACCTTTTGAAAAAGCAACTTGGAACAACCACAATCTGGATAACTGAAAATCTCCATAGATAATTTGCAAAAATGTTCTCCCACGTTGCTTATGTGGGCTGGAGAGGTGTCAGTTCATGCTTTACAAAATTACCATAAGAGGTTTCAGGATGTATGGCTGTCCGATTATATTTTTCTTATATAATGATTGGGATTATTCATGTTATTACTTTTGGATACAATGAAGGAAAAACCTTACCTTCACGAATGCAACATCCATTCATCCATCCAAATAACCAGCCATTACTAATAGGAAATCCCATAACTGCCTAGCGTATGTGTAGACAAGAACAGGTCAGGAGCTTTTTGCAATATTGTTTCCTCCAACTTTATTCCATTGATGATAAGTATTTCCATTTTGAATCTTCCAATTAATCTTATTTTAATGAAATAATATAGTATAAAATATTTTTTTTTAAATTCTAATAGCTCAATGGCACCCTTTACTTCAGAAACCTTGAAACAAAATGTGAGCAGATGGGAGGAATTCAATCTGTTGTTTTTGAAATACTTTCTTCCATATATAAGAGCATTCAGTTTGCCAGACATGTGTTGACCCTGATTTCAAATACCCTTGGCCTTTAGTCTCTGAAAATGAGATTACAAAATTGCTAAGACCACTTGCTAAGAATATAGACCCCCTGGAGAAGATTGAGTTCTGGCTAAACCTTTTCAAAGTAATATTGAAAAGTAGGTTCCAATTGTTTTACACAATTTTTCGCTCTTGTGTTTTTTTTTTCAATGTGAGCTACGGTTGTCTTAAATTGTACTGAATGCTACCATTCCATTTAAGAAAAAAAAAGTCAGATTATTAAAATTCTGCCTAGTAATTATCCATAGATTTGCTTAACAGCAATAGTCTATTATCATCAGCATATTATTAAAAATGAAAAGAATGTAGGAAAATCTGTGTATGTTTTATAGATATTGTGAAGAGAGAGAATCCTTATATTCTGAAAATGAAACTATTGAATGAGAAATTGCATGTAAAGCTTTTTGAAGAACCTTTATGCTAAATGAAGGCATATTTTGTTTAATTACACATTAGCAAAATAATACCTAGAAAATGCTTAAGTTTGTCTTCATCCGCAAGATTTCCTAACTCTTTGCATTGACCTGTAGCTGATGGGGTTTTATAATGTGATTGATAAGTGTGTAATAATCTCAGGATTCAACACTGAAGCACTCACTTTGTGTCTAATGCATCTCTGTTCATATATTTAAGCTGTTACTTGAAATTATGTGTTGCACAAAGAAAGCAATGAAAAGTACCTGCGACAAAACTGCTGTCCCTTAATAAGGGATACATATGTCCTACTCCAGCTTATAACAATATTCATCAGGCTGGAACTGAAATTTCCAGTCAGCACGATTAACCCAATCAGTACCAATCAATGGTCTGCATGTCAAAATCTGCAAGATGGCTCTAGTTCAAAATCCACCTCTTTTGTATGTATGTTGAAGTGGCATACAAGTGCAAATGAATAGGCCTTGGATTGTGACATTACTTTTGTCACTTTTGGGTCATGACATTATATATGTCATCTTTCAGAATTTATACATAAATGTACTTTCATGGATGCCATTCCAGTTGTTTTACACATTTTTGCTGTTTCTTTCTTTTTGACTTTGGTACTGAATGCTAATATTCCATTTGTAAGAAAAATAGATTATTAAAGATCTATTGAACACTGTCTCTTTTAGCAATAGCACAAACTCATATATTGGTTGACCGACCTCAGAAGGATGGAAGCTTGAGTCACCCTTGAGATGGTCAGGATCGAACTCCTGGCAGTGAGCAGAGTTAAGCTGCAATATTGCATTTTAACCACTGGGCCACCACGTCTCTTATCTTTTAATCTGTTGTGTTCTGGATAGATTTAGAATACACTGTCACCGCTACATTGTGCTTAATGCATCAGTTTCAGAAGACTGGATTTTATTCCCAGTTGCTATGTTTGTTTTTCTTCTTAGTGCTGTAGATACTGTACCAGTCAAGTGGAATACAAAAATAGGGCCAGTAGATATTCCTTCTTTATATTTTTATAGTAAAATTGTCATTTTACTTTTCCCATCTCAAAATAATGACCAGGACAATCTGGGGGAAAAAGAATACAAATCAAGAACATTTTTAAAACTATATTTATCTTAAGGACATTTGTAAAAAAAATAAAAATGAAATAATTACAACATCGGGAGATTCTAGTGTCCTTCAAAATTTGACATTAGTAGTTGTTCCTGCATGTACTAGGATGCAGATATTGATTTTTCAGATCATTGAATCAACTTCACTAAAATGCCAAACTAAATTTCAAAACAATTTGAAATCCTGAATCAAATTAGGATCTCCAACTTTATTTGAAAGATTCACACCCAATTTGAAGATGTTGTAGGCTCATACATAATGAGCAACCACATGTCTTCTGAACAGAGTCAGAAGTATGAATTGGATCAATTCAGCTTTTTTAATTCATTCAGAAATTAAAACCACATCAATGTTTTTATTTAGAAGAACTCTTGTAATATGGCACAGTGTCAATGTTTCAGCAGTGCTTTAAATCAACTGGGAACCTTGCAAAGTATGTGTATTATTTATAAATAGAGAATTTTTTTATGTGTTGACATTTATTTGGAAGGCTTACTTTGGGCTTTGCAATGAGAACGTCACCTGTTTGCTATTCATTAAAGGAACCTGGCCTTTTTCAGACTTCTACTCAAATCTGATAAAAGTAGCAATAGCATCTGTGATTTCAGACATCTATATATGAAAAAAGCCAGTCTCCCTTAATGAATAGCTGATAGAACTATGATCATGCTACATTTAAAACACTTCATTCTAATCATTTCATAGTTTGGATAATTCTAATAAATAGTTTATAACCTGTAAATACTTTCTTCACTGAACTTATTTGCACCCTACTATTTCTGTAATAAGTAAATGGACCTCTAAAAGTAACCAACTCTTGAACATTGCTATAAATCATATATGTCAAACAGTTGGCCCTCGGACTACATATGGACCATGGATTGCCTGTATCTGGCCCGGACATGGCGGCAAGTGAGATATTCCTGGAGAAGTAAGGATGATGGAATGGGTAGGGGATCTTTGACCATGGGGAGGGGCATTAGCAATCACGGAGGGAATCAGCGAGGGCCATGGTGGGGGTCAGCAGTGGGGCCTGGGGAACCATGTGGGGGGTCCTCGAGGATCGCAGGGGACACAGCGAGTTTGGTGGGGGTCTCCAGGGGGTCACAATAAGGGGAGAAAGGAGGATGGGCTGAAGTAGCAGTGGCACTGGCTCACAATGACAGTGAGTCTGAAACCCCTGCTATAAATGATTTGCCCACCTTCTAATTTAGCTACTGGGAAAGCATCAGTTATGCCCGCTGTAAAAAAACCCATCTTAGAATAGTGAAGAGAGCCTGAAATATATCATTTTAACCACCTTTCTTCTGTAAAGTGAAGTAACAGAAGCAGCTTTTCTAACCATGGTGCAATTAAAATGCCAGTTCTAAATGCAAATATTTTGCCTTCAATTAACTTTTACATTTGCCCATGGTCAAATTTTGCTAATTTAAGAAGATAATAACAATCTTTGCAAGGTTTTGAGTCAAGGTTGACTCAAGGCATTTTTACTGGCCCAAAAATTTATCCCAACTGGATTGGTAGTTGCATTTAACATAAGTGCTGTTGACAGACTCTTTACATTATGACCAGCAGGTTAGCATAGCGGAAGCAGAAGAAATTGCTCAAAAGATAACAGGAAGGAACCAGAAAACTGAAGTTGGTTCTTCTTTCACCAAGCAGCTGCTTGTAGCTGTCTTGTTCTAATCAATGGTAACCCCGGCTGTATTTTAAAAACCCTTGTTCAACATTTCACTTGCTGTTATCTTAGTTCATTGAAGCTTCCATAAAATAAAAATACGAATAACAGACTCTGCTTGCAGTTAAATTTGCCAGTTAATGAACTTTTTAAAAAACATGTCAGAGGCACTGAATAGACTATCAACATTTCTGTCATATAGTAATTATTGGATAAATAGACTAAGTTGATGGCCAGTTTTTAAATTACCTACTCTAATGATGTCATTAGCGGTGACCAAGGTGGAGATAGATGGACGGTGTTAATTATTATCCTCTCACATCTGCACTTCTCTAAAAACCATTCTGTGTTCTTACAAATAGGAAGTCAGACTGTTTACATTTCATCTTATCACATCTTGAACAGAATATGTGTACCGTACTTTTCCATGTATAAAATTATACTTTTTCTTAAAAATATTTACTAAAAAATGGAGGAGCGTCTTTTACACGGGGAACTGAGGGAAGCACAGTTGCAAAACTGGCAAGACAAGCTAACACCATATTTAAATAAGGCATCTTATACATGGAGGTGTCTTATAGATGGAAAAATATGATATATTTATGTCATTTTGATAGTGTTCTCTCTGTGACACATACTAACAATTGACAATCTACAAATGGCTGATAAGCAACAAATTCCATATTTTATTCATTGCTCAGGTTTATAAATTATGTGAATTACAATTTATTGCTCTCTTCAGTGTATATATTCCACCTTTCTAACAAGAGTTCAAAAAATCTGTAACAATAGTTCTTGATAATCATTACTGCGATTGTGCCAAGAAAATGCTATCATTACAAACAATCAGAAAATTCATAACAGTAAATCTACTTTATCTCTCAAAGCTTCCTGGAACAACCAGGTCTTAATAGGCTTCCTAACTTTTAATTATAGTGCAACAGGAACTGTGCTATATGATATTTATGCATTTTTTTAAAGAAATGGACGATTAAGTAAAAGATTACCAGGGGTCACAAATAAAATTGTGAGAACACAAAATGGATGGAAATACATTTCTATGAGCAGATGGAAAATTTGCCATGCGATAGGAAATAGGAAAATAAAAAAAAATTAAAGGAGGCGTAGAAGTAAAATGATAGATTGAGAAGTAATCCTTTCTATAAAAATTAGCAGTAACTACAAGTAGTTCTCAACTTACAATTGTGTGTTTATTGATCATTTGAAACTACAAATGTCTTGAAAAAAGTGGCTTATGACCCTTTTCACACTGAAGAAACAATGTACCATTCCCGTGGCAACATGATTAAAATGAAGGCACCTGGCAACTGGCATGTATGACTGTTGTGGTGTCCCCGGATCACGCGATCACTTTTTGCGACCTTCTGACAAGCAGATTCAATGGGGAACCCAGATTCATTAAACAATCATGTTACTAACTTAACAACTGCAATGAAATCACTTAATGAAGTAAGGTTGTAAAATGGAGCAAAACTCACTTAACGACTCATTGTCAGTCAGAGATTGATCATTTCTGCCTCAGCTTCATCCTTTGGATGTGGATGATATAGGTGCACAGTGTTATTTGTTATCTGCATGGATGTTTTCTGATCAATAATCCAAAGGTCTGGTTCTTCTCTCTGTATCCTTTTCTGTCTTTTGTCTGCAAACAGATGATAATATTTTACACAGTTGATGAGAGAGTCTTGGTCCTCATAAATTGGTGACAGAATTAATTTGCTAGATTTTATGACGGCACTTGAACCAAACACACCAGTTTTGAAATAATTATCAACAGCTTAGCTTCACTGCTCCCAAATAGCTGTAAGGTTGCTCTACTGTGCCATCTAGTGTCACTATGAGGAAGACAAGACTTTAAAAAGACTGTTCTCCAACTGTAAAATCCTTATCATTGGACATGGTGCGTCACTTTCCCGACAGAACGTGATCCCCATTGCCAAGATTTCTCTTACATAATTTCAGCTGATCGATAGTCCGTGTGAAAGCAAAGAACTTGCTAGCTTTTTAACTGTTCTGCTTTTTTCAAACAGATTGGGTGCAGACAGCTTCCTTCAATTCTATTGCGTTTAAATAAGTTAAATGCCTATTTATTTGCGTAAAACATTACCATCCTGTATATTCAATATTTAAATATTCAACTATTGACATTTCACAATGAATGAGGTGGGGGATGATATACGTTCCAGAATATTAAGGAACACAAGTTTTAAGTATGTAAAGAGCAATTATAATTATATTGATCCAGGTGAAAATGTCAAATTCGATTCTATGATACTGACTCTAGTGAGCTGTTGATGGTCTGTATGCATATTTATATATTTGTATTGGTTATACTACAGATATCATTCCATGCTTATATATTCAAATGATTATGAATGTATCTTTGATTGTAATCAGAGTTGTTTATTGTATATATCTAGGTATTGAACATGTTCACCGAAAATAAATCCCTTGACACACTTGGCAAAATAAATTCTGATTCTGATTAATTGGGGGTGGCTATGTAAGCCAAGGAAGAGACAGGGGGTTAGGTAGGTAGGTAGGTAGGTAAGTAGGTAAGTAAGTAGGCAGGCAGGCAGGCAGGCAGGCAGGCAGGCAGGCAGACAGACAGACAGACAGACAGACAGACAGACAGACAGACAGACAGATAGATAGATGTATTTGTACTGGTTATACTACATATATCATTCCATTAATTGGAGGTGATTATGTAAACCTAGGAAAAGGGAGAGAGGGGGGAAGGAGGGGAGGGAGAGAGAGAGAGAGAGAGAGAAAAGAAGGGAGAGAATGTCAAAATTGAATGTCAAAAGGTCATAAAACTTGGGTGCATGGCCATGTAAATATGTTTCTCCTCCTCCATGCATGAAAAGAAATGGTGGATCAAACTTAACATATTTGTTTGGCATTGTGCTAATATTAAGATACAGTATATTGCTTTGTTCTGTTGCTAACCCGACTGGTCTAGAAACATGGGGGGAAAGATTGAAGAAGCTAAGAAAACAGGGCTGCCCATGGGCAAAGTCAAAAAAAGGTCAAGATGCCTTTTACGAGGCAACAGAAATAGAACAACAAGAAGAGCTTTCATTGACCGCAGCAACCTCTATCTTGACGCATTGGCCATATCTCGTAGGCAGACCATGTATGAAAAGAAAAGTTGGTAAGTTCAGATGGAGATAAGAAATAACTGAGAAAAGGTTATGCTATGCAGGACAATGAAGCAACCTTTTTTCCGAGAATTACTGTAAGGAATGGCAGATGAAGGAAAGAAATGGTGTTTGTTGGGTAGAACATTGTTGACTGTAGCAGCAAAAGAAACAATCTAAATGGTACTTGAAGAAGCAAGATAGCTTTGTTCAGATTGGCTGAGGGCTGAAGAAAGCAGGTGAAACTAGCAGAACATAAGGGAGAAGAGAAATTGGATAGAAAAGATTTTTGTTTTGTTCCAAATGTCATAAGAGGTTAGGTTTTTTCATTTCCACCCCCTCCTTTTCCCCTGAAAGCCAAAATTCATACATTTTTGGAATACCTCAGTGCAATTTTAAAGCTGAGAAAAGTAATCAAACAAATAGCACTGAGGCTCCAATCAAAATTACCGTATTTTTCGCACCCTAAGATGCGCTTCCCCCCCCAAAAAAAGGGGGGGGAAGTGTCTGCACCTTATGGAGTGAATACTCCCAAAAAGCGTGGGAGATCGCTACGCAGGACGCCGGGAATGCTCGAATATAGCCTGCTGGGCGATCCTTTGGCTTTGGAGCGTCCCGCGGAGCGATTTCCGGGTGCAGGGAAAGTAAACACTTTATTGGAATGGCCATGCAAGAAGCGGGTGACCAACTTCCTCTAGTGGCAGCGTTCAGAGGGAGTGGCACATCCCAGAATTGGCTGTTTCAGCTTTATACACATTATGCCAGAAAAACTATTAACAAATCTTTGCGTTGACACATATTCCGAACTGTTCCCACATGCACTCCTTTTTGCAAACGATTCCCACACATTCTGTGCGCACACACACACACTATTTTGTGCCTGCATAGCTTATCTCATCCTTGTTCCTGATGAGGTTTTTTTGCGTTACAAGCTTTTTGAACAACGTTAGCACTGGCGCTACTCCGGGGAGGAAGATCACTCAACATGAACACTATTGTTCTTTGTTATTACTAGCTGTCGCATCAAAATAAAACTCTTGCCTAATTAAAATGGAGTAATTTGATTTCTAAGCGCTTGCTTAAAGGAGACCCCTATATTGGCTTATCTCACCAATGATGGGTACCACAAATCAGGACTTAGTGTGATGTTGAGTTATGTTTGAAAGTTGGATCAGAGTTCTTTTACGGTACAAGGCTTTGAATGGATTCAAGCATGAGTAGAACCAAGTTAGTGGACTCTCAAGAATGCGAAGACATTTGCGGTTCGCTTCAACTAACTTATGGGGAGATTAAGCAAGGATACAAAAAAAACCCTGGCCGGTCCTTCCAGGGAAGGCATCTGAACAGGTGACTTAAGAAACACATTTGAACCTGCAACAATATTTTGCCCAGACTCATCTTGCTTTCCATCGAAAACCAGAGCAGGTTCAGTCAGAGGTTTTGAAGTAGAAAATAACATCAATGGGATTTGGCAGGAAGTACCTCCTACAAAGGCGTGCCTTCACTTCCCATGTAGAGGCATGTAAGAAAAGGAGGAAGATTACACGGAATAAGACACAGCAAGAGCACTGCTGGTTTCTGGATGCCGTGCTACAGTCTTCAGTCCTACATGAGATCATGGATATAAATAGGATGGGATGGAAAAGCATATAAGTAACGCTTGACTTACGAACCATAAGGGAGCCTGCCATTATGGTCATAAAATGAGTGAGAATCATGTGACTGACCGAATTTGTACCGCCATTTTGGCAGTTGTCGTTAAGCAAATCAAACCCGGAAATGGCTGCCAGTTTTAGGCCAAACCTTTGTTAAAACACTTGTCATTCGGGACGCTGCAGACGGTTGTAAATGCAGACTTGTTGCCAAGCGCCCAGACTTCAGTCATGTGACCACCGGGGAGATTCGCCCATCGCTAAACTGCAAGTCTGGGTTGCAAATAGCCTCATGGTAGTAGCTCCATCGTAGCTTTGAGCAGTCACTAGGTGGCCAGTCGTAAGTTGAGGACTGTCCGTATTCTCTGATACTCAATCCCTTCTACAGAAGTCTTCTAAGACCGGATGCACTGGTGGGCCCCACGTTCTCTGATGAAAAATTGCCTCAAACATCCTAAGTAGGGATGGAAGTAAATTTGGAAGACGCCACATTAAGGAAGGTTGACCTATGGACAGATAGGACTTAAAACAGTTTCCTGTACATTATTTTTTTTATTCTGAATATGCCTTATGTTTTTCTCTCTCTCTTGGGCAGATCTCTCCCAGATGGCACTGCAGTCCCAGGGTTCCTTAGCCTGAGGAACAGAAATGCTGTTCAGAAGAGCTGTTTCAGTAGGTCTTTTTAAGATGCGACGCCTTGCACTCTTTTTTTATTATCATTATGCAGGATATTTTTGTGTGTATTTAAAAAAGAAAACTACAGTGAGAAAATGCTTTCTGCCGGGTTAGTTTTAGGGTGCACACCGTCTGCTCACATGTTGAATCTCAAATGTAGAGACTTTCCAGGCGGAGGAAAAGTCACAGAAACGTTTTATCGTCTGAGCTGTAAGCTTTATGCTGATTATTAGAGGTTGGAAGGGGACATGAAGGATGAAATAGCACTTCCGTTATGTTCGTATGGAACAAGCTTCCCAAGAAGCTCCTGGAAGTTTGGACAGCAAGGACCATTGTCCCCAGCTTGATAACCTGGACATATAAGGTATGATAGGAACAGTAGTCCAGCATATTTAGTTGGTTTTGTTCATTATACTGAACAAGATTTGAGTTTCAAGGGTCCTTGTGTGGATGATAGGGAGGGTTTCAAATGCTTGAGAATGATAAAGCTAACAAATGCGTTCATAGCAAGCTAAACCATTCTTTGTACATGAACACCACAAATAAATTTTTAAAATTCTACCACCAGTGGTTTGACCAGTTATTTCGAACCTCTCTTTTGAATCCTTTTATCATATCCTGTGGTAAGCATGCAGCATGGTTGGGGGACCTGGGACTCCAGCATGGAAAATTCCAACCTAGCTGGGGAATTCTGGGAGTTGAAGTCCACAGATGTTAAAAGTTGCCAAAGTTGGAAAACACTGGCCTAGGATCATCCTGGGCTTTGCAAATGTTCTCACTCTTCATTTACAATGAATGTTTATCTCCATTTTTCCAAGATTGATATGACATCACAGCAGGTTAACCAATCAAGGACTATCCACAGATAGATGTCTTAAGAAGTTTTAGGTGGCTGATTGACCGAAAGGTCAACTGACAATTGTAACCTCCCACAAAGGCGTGCCTATTACGTTCTGTGAGTGGGCACGTAAGAAATGGAGGCAGATGAACTGGACTGGTGACGTTGCACAAAATAGACAACTTTCTTGGCTATTTGTAGATCTTCAGTCCTACATGTCCTACAGAGAAAGGTAAACAATTTAGATCCCGGTTTGATTAAAATGGATTTAGGTCTGCTTGTTGAATTAAAATGTTCTGACCTCTTTTTGAAGACTTCACAAGCCTTCCAAATTGCTTCATTTTGAGAGCAATAGAAGAATGACTTTTTTAAACCTGTCTCTTTTTTTTAAAGGATTGATTGAAAGATAGCTCCACAGTAAGTTCTTTCATAAATCAATTTCACTAAGCTGTGTGTTTTTTTCATCCCAGCAATTGCTGTTTTTCTTAAGGGTGACTGAATTACATTAAAAAATAAATTATCCCTTCAAACGTGGTTCTTGGTGATTCTTTGTAGCTTAAAAATTAAGTGTTTCTACTGTAGTCAGTCAAGGGTGTGTAAGGAAAATCAGGATGAAAGTCAATTCAAGCACATGAAAATATCCAGAAGAATTATGTCATTTGTTACATAGAACACAGACCTACCTATCTTCATGGCAGGTGAAAGAGTTGGAGAACAAAAATCCAAATGTTTCACATTCTTCTTTACTAGGGTGGTCCTAACATTTTCCAAATGTTGATTTGGAAGTCCACAATAGCAGAACATTTGAGGAACACTGATTCGGTGACTAAAATTAAACACAAAAGGATTCTCCACACCAGCTGTTTGCTCAGATTCTGTCAGTTCCACCAATGGCTTTTCTGTGAATATTATATTAAACAGGTATACTTATAGAAGAAGTCACTTTCTTTGATACATAATTATTTTGTTGATACATAATTATTTTTAAAGTCGGCAGCACTGTGATTGTTTGATACTACCCTGTTTCCCCAAAAGTAAGACATCCTCCGAAAATAAGACCTACTTACAGTTTTGCCTCTCACTGAAATA
>JANHFO010008583.1:301897-312698 GCA_032468095.1 Pareas carinatus | reverse complement strand
AATGATTTCCAATAAATAAAATTAAAATGAACTAACTTAAATATTAAAGGCAGGAGGACAAGGGCGCAGCTATCCCAGGTAAACACATACTGGTTTGTCAAGCACCCAAATTTTGATCACTTGGCATGGGGAAGTTGCAACAGTGACAAGTGTGAGTATTGTGTCATAAGACCTTTCATACAGTGCCATTGCAAATTCAAACAGTGGCTAAACAAATGGTTATCGTATGACAACCAGCTGTATAAAAGAATAGCAGAATAATAGAATAACAGAGTTGGGAAGGCATCTTGGAGGTCTTCTAGTCGAACTTCCTGCTTAAGGAGAAAGCCCTATACCATTTCAGTGTAAATTTCCTCTTATCATCTTTTGGCATCTTTCACAAACCCACTCACATTTTATTTGGTTTTGCACTGCATATTGTATTTTATTGATGCCCAGATTCTGTCAAAATTGAGGCGATAAATAAATAAGGTTAATTTTATAAGAATAAATTATTTGTAACATGTTTCAAGGGAAGAATTGCATTTATCCCACCCACCATCATCCCATTAAAAAAAACTATTTTATTTGTTCAATTTAGAAACTGCTTGGGGGCAACCAGCTCACCTAGAAATGATCTATCAGTATTTTTATATATATTACCTATAAAGAATTATATATTGTTTAAAGGCCGCAACACAATGTAACTTACAATACAGCATGAGGCGAAATAATACTGAAATGAATAGCTAATTAGCTATGAGGTCTTTCTAAAATAAGGGTAACTTCTATAAATAATGAAAGAATAATCTTTTGTCTACAATTAAAACCAATATTGATAGTACAGCTAGACCTTGACTTACAGCAGTTCGCATAGTGATCGCTCGAGGCTACAACCACACTGAAAAAAGTGACTTATGACCATTTTTCATACTTACGACCATTGTAACATCCCCATGGTCAGGTGATTTTTATTCAGATGCTTGACAACTGACTCACAATTGTGACAGTCGTAATGTCCCGGCCTTGTGTGATCAATTTTTGTGACCTTCTGACAAGCAAAGTCAATGGGGAAGCCAGATTCACTTACTAATTTAACAACTGTGGTGATTCACTTAACAACTGTGGCAAGAAAAGTCATAAAACGGGTCAAAGTTCAGTTAACAAATGTCTCACTTAGCAATGTAAATTTTGGACTCAACTGAGGTTGTAAGTGGCAGATTTCCAATATAAAGTTAAGCACGGGGTTGAATGGTCTGCTGTCCAACGATCAGAGATTTCTATCATCATGGTTGCTGTAAACCACTGATTCTACCATGTTTTGGTGGGAAACAGATGAAAAACATGTTGTGAAGAGAAACAGACTTATTAAAGTCTTTTTCAAAAACAAGAACAACAAAAAGCAAATGCAAAGATGAAAGGACAACCTCACAAATCTGACCTAACTACTCATATCTATATGGGTTGTGTTCCTAAACACAATGTGGTTTTCAATCCCAAAATGAGAAGTATAGTTTTTGGCTCATGAAAATGTTCTGATGCGTCAAATAGAGTCCCTTCTCTAAGGCAAAACCCAAATGGCTGCCATATAGCCACCGGATGGAATCAAAAAAATCATTTTTTTAAGGCTGCATTCGGTTTCTGGGTGTGACATTGAAGCAGTGTGAGATCTTATTTGAGAACTATCTGTTTTGCTTGTGATGGACAGCCATCCATTGCCTTCAGAAGGCTGGATCCATTCCAATGGTCTGCCACAAGCTTTTAATGGAGGGGGCGGGTTCTATTCCGTCACTTAGTTTGATCCTAGAAGCGGTGACTCTGGTTAGAATCACCGCTTCTAAACAAACAGCCCTGTGATAATCCTGAAGTCACCCTTTCTACTTAAGCAAGAGATGGTTTCACTTGGGGTAGGAGGACTTTGCTATAGTAGTGTTTAGCCTTCCTTAGATTCACATTTTTCCTCAAGCATTTTTATTGCTATGATTATTGTGCCTTTGTGTCAGTGTTGGCTCCTGGCAACTGCCTGGATAATTCCTTGCAGTTCTCTTTGCGAGATTTTGGAAGTGGATTGCCTACTTCCTAGAATGGAGAGTTACTGGCTCAAAATCACCCAGTGGCTTCATGCCTAAGGCAGGATTAGAAACCACACCCTCCTGTTTTCTATCCTGATGCCTTAAACCTAAAATCTTCAGCACAGTGCCTCATGGTTCAATCGATCCAGATGACAATTTGCAAAAGGATGCTTCTGTTAGGATTTCCCTTTGTACATCACAGAGCTTAGAGATATTTTAAAAATGGCACAAGGCTACACTACATGTTTGTCTCCAATCCCTCATTTTTGCCAAGCACTTTGCAATATAACAATAAATGTCAGGAAAGATTTTACAGCCTCTGAATATATGGAATCACTAATCTGAGACATTTATGTCCTTGGAATCCAGCACAAACTCTTCCATAATTGAGTACACGCCAAAATAGTTATCTCTTTGGCAGTTTTTCCATGAGAAAGTGTCATTAGTGTGTGCAGGTTTTTAGCCAAAGCAAAGGTACCTTGTGTATTCTAAACATCTGTCCAGATTGAAATTTTAAAAACCATAGCGTTTTTTGGCCTTAAAGACTGTTGGCAAAAGACACCCAATTCATCTGCATTAAAATTTCCCAGTTGTGTTTTAAATGTTAGAGGGCATAGTTTAGTGAATTAAAATAAGCTTGATGTGTATGCTACACTGATACTAATATTTGTATATTAGTTTTTCACCTAGATTTGTTCATGACAGAGTAGCAGAAGACACTACACATTTTGAAAAACTTTCAAATGTTCTTTCTAAAGGGAGGATAATTTCCTCCATAGTGTTCTTCAACAGAAACCGGAGAGTACAACTAGATTTTGCTAAATCTCACTGAGAACCAGGACCTTTGTTTTGGGATTTGCCACTAAACACATTCAACCGCATTTTAAAATGCACTGTACTGAACAAAGAAATGGTCCATCTTTACTTAAAAACTTTCCATCAGTCTTAAAAATTAATAGAAATTAAAGCAAACTTCTACAGCCAATCATATAGTCATGCATTAGTCCCCAAGAAAAAAAATCATAGCATGCAAATTCAACATGCATTAGATGTTTTGCTATCTCCTATAAAGGATAAAGGAGCATTACTTCTGTATTCCATAACAAAAAGTAGCTGGGGTATTGGTTTTTAAATTTGTAATACACAATAAAATGGCTAGTAGCCATATGGGTTGAGGGAAAACAAGAAGCTTGTGATGGTGACGGGAAACTAGGAAATAAAGTCAGTAGAAGTAATTTTGGTTCCTTAGACCCACAGACAACTAGGCTGTATAATGGCACAACTGTTAAGCCTGTAGAACCAAGAATGACACACGGAGTTACTTTTGAGTGGTTCCTTTATTGTTGTTTGCATGCAAACAAAATTTTGCCAGAATAAAGCAATTATCTGAAATAACCATAGATATACTCTGTGAATTGCTAGGAAGGGCCCTACCTTGCTTTCTTTCTACCCACCAGACATTTTGAGCTCTGCTGTCTTTTTGTCCTCTGGAAAGAACCCTTCCCTCCTGTGACTCCATAATTAATTCCACCACCACAACACATTGCAAGTATGATGGTATATGGGAATGATGTTGGGAGATAGAAGGAAAACCCATAGCCTAGACCAGGGTTTCCTAATCTTGACAACTTTAAGGTGGGTGGACTTCAACTCTCAAAATTTCCCAGCCATCATGGCTGGCTGGGGAATTCTGGAAGTTGAAGTACACTCGCCTTAAAGTTGTCAATATTAGGAAGCCCTGGCCTAGACAATGGTCTGATAAGAGGCAGCTGAATCCACAGGTGGAGGAAAATCATGAGAAGCATTTCAGAAGACCTCTTTAGTTTTTCATAGATTAAAAAGAGAAGAGGGAATAAATACACAAGATTCTTGCAAGTCTTGCAATTTATTGTTGTACACCACTCAGAGTTCCCTGTGGGGTAGATGGATGGCTATATAAATTGATCAACAAATAAATAACTTCTGTTTAACGTAATGGTTAATGTACCATTACAATAAATATAGGGGCAAGATTCATGGTACTTCTTCTTGTCTGGATTATCTTGAAGGGTAGTCCTTGTGATTCTGGAGATCACAACAAATCTTAAACTACACTTGTAAGAAAGGGAAGTACTCAGAAATATGCACAACCTGCTTTTGGATGTGATAATTGAAAAAATATAGTTAAATCGTTGGGGTTTTTTGTCATAGAATGCACTGGAATGATGTTCCAGCACCTTTTTTCAATGTATTTTCCAAGTTTTAAAAGTAACTATTGTAATGTTGATGTTTGATTTGTGTGGATATGAATCGTCCTGTCAGGCATAGCAGGTCGACGGCAAAATCATTAAAATGGTGTGTGGGGGTTGTTTGTGTGCCAAGACTGATGCATGTGTACTTCATCCATGCTGGTTGTGATACAAGCTGGGTTCCTCATGCAAATCCAGTCAAGAGCAGCCATTCAGGGCCAGCTTACCTTTCATTGCAGTGATGCAGACAGAGGCTGGATCCTTTGAAGGCGCTACCTCTCCCTCCCCCCCCTGGGCTGGGCTTTCTCATTCTTGGCGCTAAGCATCACCATTGTGCTTCGGCTGGCGGGGCGGGTGGCTCAGCTTGCACAGGAGGGATGAGGACTTTGACTGCCGAATGTCCCGGGATTCACAGAGAGGATGGAGGTGGCCTTGGAGCGAGAGCTCGGCCCCTCGGTGCTATGGCATGTGGGCAAGAACTAAGCATAAGCTTAAATATAAGCATTGATAAAATTCTAAAAGCACCATTTTTGAAGTTCAAGGATTGAGCTATATGTTACATCTGTTGCATGTCCTTGCAAAGTGTTCTCTTTATATCTGCCGAACTTCCCGGTCCCTTATTTCAATTTTTATTTTGGAAAGCAGCCTCTTCAATGAAATCAAAATGATCGAAGTAATGTCCTTCATGTGACATTAGGAAGAAACTCCCTCCCCTCTGTTTCCATCAACCCAGAATCAAGGTTGGTTAAATGTTGATGGTGTAAAAGTAAACATTTGAGTACATATGAAGCTGAATGATGGAATAACTGAAAAATTTTAGAAGTTCAGAATAATAGAGTTGGAAAGAACCAGTGGCTGTTCAATCTCTTCTTAAAAACCTCGAGGGTTGGAACACCCACAACTTCTGAAGGCAAGTCATTCCACTGGTTAATTGTTCTCACTGTTAAGAAATTTCTCTTTAGTTCTAGCTTGCTTCCCTCCTTGATTGGTTTCCATTCATTGTTTCTTATATTGTTCTCTGGTGTTTTGGAAAATAAGTTGACCTCCCTCTTCTTTGTAGCGGCCCCTCAAATATTGAAACACTACTATCATGTCACCCCTAATCCTTCTTTTCACTAAACTAGCTATACCTAATTCCTGCAAGGGATCTTCGTATGTTTTAACCCGCAGCCCCCTAATCATCTTTGTTGCTCTTTTCTGCACTCTTTCCAGGGTCTCAACATCTTTTTCATAATATGGTGACCAAAACGAAAACAAAAGCAGAATGAGCAAATGACTATGGCTTGACATATTTTAAACTAAAAGGAGAAAACATGTTATCCCCAAACTTCCTCTTTAACCCCTGACATACGCCTCAAAAAACTTACATCAGAAAAATTATAGCTCTCCATCTTTCTTCCCGTTAAATCGATTATAAATGTTTCCTTGGTTACGGTCATATAAGAGCGAGCAGGAGAACGGTCCTCTTCTCTGAGTTTTGCTGGCTGGTTCCCCAGGAATCTCCATCTTGCTTCTATTATCCATAGGCCCTGGCAGTTGGAAAACTGCCTTTTACTTTTCAAGAGATTGACACTCTGCCATAAATTCTTTCCTGATACTGACAGTTATTACAGCAACACTGTTCCTGTCCTCTCCTAAAGGCTCCCTCTACAATTAAATTATAGCCCCCTGCTTTCAGAGTTTAGATCTTAGCTCTAAACATCTGATAAAGAGGGCAAAATTGACAGCCTCTCTCCTTGCCATAAAGAAGCTCTCCTCCCTTCTTTCCCTTGTTCACCCTCCCTTTTCTGACATATTTCATCTGCGAGTAATCAAAGAATGAGAGCTTTGCAAAGCAGAAGAAACGCAGTTGTGTTACTGTACTCAGCATTCAATTTGCTTCATCCATCTCAGCTATGACTGCAAAATGCTTTTACTTTGCATGAAATCTCTCTGTGGACCAGTGCAAACGGAATTTTTAAAACCTTGCAAGTCTGGAAGAGATTAAAAATCTGGGCCCATTCACTGGAATTGCACCAGTCTCCATTAAGCAAAAACAATAAGCAACAGTGTCATGTACGAGTGCTTGAGAGCACACAATACAGTGGCCACAGCCCTATGCTAAATCAATGCAGATGGCAGCTGTGTCCACAAACCAAATCAAAATCAGAATATATTTTGCCAAGTGTGTCTGGACACACAAGGAATTTGTCTCCGATGTACATGCTCTATCCCTACATACATACAATAAACAAACTGTGATTTCACTCACAAGATACATTCAGAATCATAAAATACATTCATCTTGTCATGTACAAATAAGCTGCAATCGACAAACTGCAATCTTAATCATGAATACAATCACATTCATAAAGTACATTCATCATGTCATCATGTTATAAAGTACAATCCATATATTATCCACATTATAAAGTACAATCCATATAAACAAGATGACTTTTTCTATATTGCCATACGTAGAGGCTTTGAGAAATCTCTTTCAGGTTGTTCATTATTTAAATGGTGAACCATGGAAATAACAGCCAAACAGAACTAGCAATCAGCTGGGTTACATTACCATGAGCTATGGCCAAAACATGAACATCAGGCCTGAATGCTTTATATACAGGTAGTCCTTGAGGTATGACCGGTCACATAACGGCAGTTCAAAGCTAGGACAGACCCCCTAAAAATGACATAACAAGCCTGTTTCAAATTTTCTTTTTTATTTATTCAATTTTTATGCCACCCAACTTCTATATGACAACTGTTTTATGGTGGCTGCAGTGTCCCTGCAGCTACAGGTAAGTCGTTGATTTACAACAGTTCAAAGTTACATCATCACTGGAAAAAGTGACTTATGACCATTTTTTGCACTTATGACTGTCGTAGCCCCCCCCCATGGTCACGTGATTTACATTTGAATGCTTGACAACTGACTCACATTTATGACGGTTGCAGTCTCATGTGATCCCCTTTTGTGACTTTCTGGCAAAGTCAATGGGGAAGTCAGATTGACTTAACAACTGTGTTACTAACTTAACAACTCAGATAATTCATTTAACAAATGTAGCAAGAAAAGCTGTAAAATAGGGCAAAAACTCAGCAAATTTCTCACTTAACAGCATAAATTTGGGTTGTGGTTGTAAGTTAAGGGCTACCAGTATAGACTTCATTATAGCTGTATGTCAAGGACTAACTGTAAGAGAAAAATCCTGAAATTCACTGTCAGGATATAATGATGAAAATTTGGTTATACATAAAAAAGGTGAGTGTCAAAGAAGAACCTCTGATATTTCATGTAAAGGGGATGATTTACATTCAGAAGACCCTAGCTTAAGTTCTTGGCAATAAACCAAATAAAAGCAATGTCTCAAGTCAGGATTAGTTCTTAATGACTTAATTTGCTCCAGCCACAATACAGTATCATGGATGATTTTCAGTTTTAAACCTATCATGAAGATTCCTGGCACATTCACACCAACTGAAGAGCATGACAATTTTCAGTTTTCAGCCCGCCTACAATTCTGATATTTTGATAGCCTTCCATCCAAGAACCAAATAGAAGCAAGGGAAGGAGAGCCAGTTATCGTCACCTACCTCCAGCATCTTGAAAACATTCTGATATGAAATATGTGATTATATCTCCAATCTAGGGATGAAAATATACAGTTAGAACTAGATTGGACAAATCATATCCTATGCACTACATGCAACTCTGCATGTACTATTTTTTTGCGATCCTAAGAACACTTTCCATTTTAAACTGGCAAAATTCAAGGGCAGCTCATTGTAAAATAGCATAACTTTTCATGAAAGGAAAAAAAATAGGACAGTTGGATTTCTAATAAACTTAATGCAACTCTGAAATGTTACATTTGTCTTTCTCTAGACAAAGAGAAAAATAGAAAATTAATTGAAAATTGCCTCTCTGTTTTCTAAGAACATCATAACATCACTGTTGTTCCCAATATGGCTCTCAGTTCTCCCTCCCTCTTCTCCCAAAACAATGGCATAAGCATACACTGCCCAAAAAGCAAATTGTTCATCCCAGAACTGCCTGGAACAGTTTTTTGGGTTCGGGTATCATATATGTCTGTCTATAAACCTATCAATTTTCCTCCTTTTTGTGAATTAGGTATAAAAGAGCTTTGCTGTGCTGATCAAATAAATATATTTATAATTACAGAAAGTAGTAAAATGTCTACTTCTGCTTCAATCACTATGCTAAAGCTTTTGACTGTGTAGATCCCAACAAACTATGGCAAGTCCTCAAAGGGATGGGAGTACTAGACCACCTTACCCTACTCCTGAGGAACCTGTATGCAAGCTAAGGAGTAAAAGTTAGAGCTCAACATGGAACAACCGACTGGTTCAGAACAGGGAAAGGAGTATGACAAGGCTGCATACTGTTCACCCTGCTTATTCAACTTATACGCAGAGCACATCATGCAAAATGCTGGGCTGGAAGAATCACAAGTTGGAATTAAGATTGGTGGGAGAAATATCAACAACCTCAGATATGCAGATGATACCACCCTAATGGCAAAAAGTAAAGAGGAAATAGTCTCTTGATGAGGGTGAAAGAGGAGAGTCCAAAAGTTGAATTGAACAACATTAAAAAAACTAAGATCATGACATCCTGTTCCAACCCTCCCTGGCAAATAGAAGGGGAAGAAATAGAAGCAGTGACAGACTTCATTTTCTTGGGCTTCAAAATTACTGAGGACGGGGACTGTAGCCGGGAAATTAAAAGATGCTTGCTCCTTGCAAGGAAAACTATGGCAAACCTAGACTGCATAGAAAAAAGCAAAGACATCACTTTGTCAACAAAGATCCGTATAGTAAAAGCCATGATTTTCCCAGTTGCAATGTATGGCTATGAGAGTTGGGCTATAAAGAACGCTGAACATCGAAGAATCGATGCCTTTGAGTTGTGACTCTTGAGAGTTCCTTGGACTGCAAGGCAATCAAATCAGTCAGTCCTGGAAGAAATCTACCCCGACTGTTCATTAGAAGCACAAATTATGAAACTGAGATTCAGAAAGTTTGGCTACCTAATGAGAAGAGAGGACTCATTAGAAAAGGCTGTGATGTTGGGAAAGATGGGAGGCCAAAAGAGAAGGGGACGGCAGGAAATAAGATAGCTGGATAGTGTCACCGATGCAACAGGCATGAGTTTGGGCAGACTCCAGGATGCTGTGAGAGACAGAAAGGCCTGGCAGGCTATGGCCCATGGGGTCTCAAAGAGTCGGACACAACTTAGTGACCGAACAACAACAAAAGCTGAGATTATCACATCAAATGTTGGAAAAGGTTGGTCCATTTTATTGGCTTGGCTACTTTCTGTTTGATTTTTATTTCTTTGTAAAATCATTTTGGCTCTGTTCTATCTGAATTCTTTGTAGAAAATAATATATGCTTTTTAATGAAGAAAACTACAAAATACAGTTATTTTATAATAAGCAGATGGTGGCAAGGCACGAATAGGTTTCCAACTGTTCCTCGATGAATCGAGAGTAGGAATAAGCATTTGTTTTTCACCATTTTGTTGTGACTTCTTCTTTCATGCTTATGCTTAAGGACAGAGGAGGGGGTTTAATTTTGTTCTTTCTCACATTTTTTTTTAAAAAAGTCAGCTAGGTTTCCTCCTATCTGTGACAAATCTGACAATTTTGGTGAGCTCTTATTAAACTCAAAATGAATAAATTTCTTACCCATCAGCATTAACCAAATCCAATAGATATAGCTATCCTTAGCATGGAATGAATTAAGCTATATTTACCACCCATGTGATATCAAGATGAAGAAATTATATGGGGGGAAAAAGATATAACAAGCTTAATTCGGTCCCAGAAGTTTAATTAAAAACATAAAAATCTTCTACATTGGCTTGGAGTCTTAAGTTTGAGCTCATCTCGATCAAAGAGACTTTATCTCACAGGGATGTTGTTATGAAGATACAGTTAGTGAACATCAATACGTAAGCTATCTTAAATATTAAAAAAAATGTAGACGTCTGTGGAATACCTTCTTTTCACCACAGAGAAATCCCTTGATCCAAAATAGCAAGCAGCTTCAGAATAATTTGAGATCCAAGTCTCAGAAACCTCCAAGCAATGAAGTTAAAAACACAGAGGACCATTACTGAGTTTTTTTCCTGCTCCCCAAGTGGATTTAAGCCTATTAAAATTCATGCAAGTAGGAAAAAGTGACACAAGAATTTGATTTCACCATAAATAGTGCTTACATATCATACACAGCAGTCAACTTTTTTTTATTAAAAATGTTTTATAAGTACAAAAAGCAAGAAAAAAGAAACAAGAAAAAACAATGTCGGTTGGTGACCCCCAGGGGGAGAGCCTTCTCGGTGGCAGCGCCCACCCTCTGGAACGATCTCCCCCCTATAATACGTACCATCTCCGACCTTCAGACCTTCCGCTGCGTTCTAAAGACCTATTTGTTTGAACAGGCCGGCTTGGGATAGCCGTGTCCTTGTCCTCCTGTATTTCAATATGTATTAGATTTTTAATTATTTATTGG